>OY723393.1:18131597-18351597 GCA_963210295.1 Ophion ellenae | reverse complement strand
TGAGAGCTTTTCTACAATTTATCGTAAGAGACAAATTTCGAAGACTGGCATGTAGAACGAATGAAGGCATGGCGAAGATTAAGGGGTCTTCTCACTTTGGATGCCGAAAAAAGGCTTTTCTTATAGGTTTATATTATAGATATTGAAATAAGAGTTGTTACACTTAAGGGGTTATATACAGTTGAAATTTTCGAAAAATCGATTTTTCATTTATTTTATTTTCGCAATGTACATATATTTAAGTACACACACGGAAAATTTCTTCTCCATCCGGCGAATATTCTCGAAGTTACACGCACATTTGTGATGACTTTGTTTGCGATATGTGAAGTGCTTTTGAAAATTTAAACGCGTTTTTCTCAAATCTGTGTGTTTTAAAGTCGGTGAGCAAGACTTCTCGGAAACGGCTGAACCGATCATTTTCAAATTTTAACACGATCTTTTCGAGTATATTCTTTAGTAATTAATCGAAGGTGTTTTCTCACCGATTAATATTTTCCATTTTATAAACAATTTAAGGCCTACATTTTTGTCAAATATCGATTTTTGTTTAGAAGCCACCATTTTGTCAAAAAATATTACTTTGCTCATTCCTTCGATCAATTCCAAGATGATCCATTATATTAACGAAATATTTTTGGTTTTTTCATTTGAGATGATCCAGTCCAGAGATATCGTGCTCACCGCAAGACGCCTTTCTCGAAAGGTGCTCCCGGAGATCAGCTATAGCAGCTTTCAAAATAATTACTTTTACAAATAAAAAATGTTAAATTACAGTTAAATGTTACCATCGTGTACAAATTTAATATGTGTAAAAATGCTTACATTAATAAATTTAAAGGTCTTACGAAAAATTCTTGAAAAATAAATCGTTTTGGGTCTCATGACTGTATATAACCCCTTAATAAATACGCCTTCGAAATACATTTAAAACATTTTTTAATGTTTTTATGTAACTCAAACAAACTTTAAACGCGTTTTTCTGGAAACAACGTTTTTCGACGTCTTACTGATAAAATCTTCGAAACTACTGAACCGATCCTTGCGCTTAGCGCATATCAAGGATATTTTAAAATTTTGATATTTACTTTTTTTGCCAAAAACGGTGAAAAAACCCATTTTTTTTTTCGAAAAAAAGTCCGCCATTTTGTTATTTTTTCATGTATAAAAAATCGTATTGTATTTTGCGCCTCTTCCTCAGATCAGCATGTAGTACCCCTACTCGATGCCTAAGTAACCACGTATACAAAGTCTATAAAATTTTGCCCATAGTGGGCTATGAATCCCTCCGCTTCCGCTGTTTCTTCATTCTTTTTCTCGTGCTGAAAGACACCACGTGTTGTCCGCGTTAAATCTCAAATATTGAAGAAAGAAAATGGGAAGAAAGCGGCGAAGACATTCTGACGAATCAGAAAGCTACGAAGAACGTTTGGAAAAAAGAATTCGGCGATTGGAGCGATTGCAGGGGAAAAAACGGAAGCGACGTAAGTATACGGTTTTTTCTTTTTTTTCACAAACTTTTTTCCAATCGATTCTGAAGATGGAGAATCATAGCTTGTGCGAAGGAAAATAAGCACGCTCCTGTGGGCTCTAACCTAACGAGCGATCGTCAAAGAAATTCTAAGAGAATCGGCAACTCATGAAGGTTTGACCTGAATGAGGAAGGGCGCAGCCCGTGCAAGAAGAAGAACAGTTCACATGGGCTCTAACCTATCAGCGAACTCTTCACGCATCTGCAACTCACGAGGGTCTAACCTGGTTGAGGAAGGGCGTAGCCCGTGCAAAGAAGCAGTAGTTCGTTTGGGCTCTAACCCACGGACGAACTCGACAAAATACGCAACTCACGAAGGTCTAACCGGAATGAGGAAGGGCGCAGCCCATGCAGACTGTACTTAGTTCACCCTGGCGAAATACGAACGACATTCTGGGCGATATACATCCTTGCCAATAAAGGAGTCGTTCAAATAGGCTCTAACCGAAACAGAAAATCCGATATTTATCCCCATAATTTTACGGGATGTCAGGTCGCCATCACGAGTCAAGCACAGCATCCTCGGAAGAGTGGAGTTCTCAGGACAGTCGAGAATCCCATTCGGATCGAAATCATCGACACAAGAAGGACCAAGTTAGCGTCCTCTCTGGAGAGTCGGATGTTCCCAGTGAGGCCTTGACGTCCCAGCTGGCTAACCAGGTATCACCAGAATTCCAGTGCAAAACTAAAGAGGTAACTGGTAATGTCGACAGTTCGGAAAATGTGACAGAATCGCCCAACGAAAATCTGGACCCACGCATTGTCGAGATTATGGGAAAAAGATTAACGGTGACCCGCGAATTCGCGCCCAAGATACCGAATGAGTTAATGGTTCGCTGGGAAGAGATATTAAAGAATGGCTTACCATCCGAGGATCGTGATACGATCTTCAACGAATATCCGCCTCCAGAAAATGCTGCCTTCATTGATCCCCCGGCAGTTAACCCTGAGGTTAAAGCAGCTCTGAATGAAAGTGCCACCAAAAGAGACGAAAGAATTGTCATAAAGCAAAAGAAGATTGCAGCGGCTATAGCTGCCGTAGGAATCGTTTTTCGCAATGTCATCAATGGAGCAAGAGATGAGATGGTGCTCTTACAGAAACTAAGCGATGCAGGACGCATTCTGGCAGACCTACAACGGGACGAATCCCTGATACGTCGAAGTTTGATATTGTCGAATATCAATACGTCGTTTAAGGACGTCCTCAGCGCATCAGCTCCAGACGAATGGCTATTCGGGAAACAGATCGAAGACAGGGTAAAGGCTGCGAAGACATTGGAAAGCGCATCAAAGGATCTACGAATATCACGAAAGCCATTCATTGCACAAAATTCAAAAAACTTCCGAGCCCCGCTCCGTCGCACATCGAGAGTACAGCGTCAGACGATGGAATCGGGCGGGAAGAAACAATCGCGACGCTATCAGCGGTCTCCGAACCTCTCGGGAATTCGGAAACGGGAGGACAACGGGCGATCGACTCACAGACAGGAGAATCGTCCACGGCGCAGGTGGTAAATAGCCCTGTAAGTCCTATTGCTGGCCGACTACGTTCCTTTTGGCAAGAATGGACTAATATAACGTCCGATAGTTTAATATTATCATGGATTAAAGGTTATAAGATTCCTTTCGAGAAGCGACCAGTCCAGAAAAGTTTTCGGGAGACCACAAAATCGAGAACGGAACAAAGAAAATTAGGCGAACTAATTAATAACCTGCTAAAAAAGGGTGCTATTGTGCCATGTCGCCAAACTAAGGGACAATTCATTTCAGACGTATTCCTTGTCCCAAAACCAGATGGGAAAGATCGGTTTATTCTCAATCTAAAAAAACTGAATGAATTTATCCGTACCGAGCACTTCAAACTAGAAGATAGAAAGACGGCGGTTAATCTTATTTGCAAAGATTCTTTTCTCGCAAAGCTCGACTTAACGGATGCATACTATACGGTGCCCATCGCGGAGAGCGATAGAAAATTCTTACGGTTCTCGTTTAACAAGAAATTGTACGAATTCGTGTGTTTACCTTTCGGCCTAGCGACTGCTCCATACGTCTTCACGAAACTGCTGAAACCAGTAACAACATACTTACGGAAAAGACACCTCCTTTTAGTAGTATATTTAGATGATTTTCTAATCATTGGCGATACCTATGAAAAATGTCGGAAAGATGTGCAAGAAGTTTGCGTAAGCCTGGAAAGACTGGGTTTCATCTTAAATCAAAGAAAATGTCAATTGTCACCCAAGAAACGCTGCCAATTCCTAGGGTTCATCTTCGACACGGAACAAATGACCTTAGAACTCCCAGAAAGTAAAAGGCAAAAAATAGGAGATTCTATTCAGAAATTTCAACGAAAAATGTTCTGTAAAATTCGAGAGCTTGCCGAGTTTATTGGCGCGTTAATTGCATGCTCCCCGGCAATAAAATATAGCCTAGGCCACACCAAAAAATTTGAAAGAGCCAAATTTCTAGCTCTAGAAACTAACTTTGGGTGTTACAATAGCGTCATGAGAATTCCAAAATCATTACAGCCTGAATTCGTCTGGTGGCAAAGAGCCATACGCTCACCCTCTAATTCGTTCGAGACTCCAAAATTCCGTTACGAAATTTTCTGCGATGCATCTCTTTCGGGGTGGGGCGCTGTATGTGGAAACAATAGAACGCACGGTTTTTGGAGCCTGAAAGAGAAGAAATCCCACATTAATCTCCTAGAATTGAAAGCGGCCTTCTTCGGCTTAAAATGCTTCGTGCGACACGAAAGGGAATGTAATATTCTCCTCCGGCTTGACAATACAACTGCCATTGCATATATCAATAAAATGGGCGGCATACGTTTTGAGAGTCTAAATAACCTAGCGACAGAAATTTTGGAATGGTGTGAACAACGCAAGATTGGTTTGTTAGCATCGTATATCAACACGAAAGATAATATTGAGGCGGATTTCGAATCTCGGCGATTGGAAAGAGAAACGGAGTATAGTTTAGCTAAATGGGCCTTTGGAAGAATAATAGAAGCTTTTGGACAACCTGAGATTGACCTGTTTGCCTCTCGTCTTAATGCAAAATGCGAACGTTACGTGTCTTGGATCAGAGACCCTAAAAGCGAGACAGTAGATGCCTTTACGATTAATTGGTCACAGTTTTCCCTCTTCTATGCTTTCCCTCCTTTCGCTCTCGTGCTACGAGTATTGCGCAAGGTAAAGGAAGAAGGAGCAACGGGCATTATGGTTGTACCAAATTGGCCAGCACAACCGTGGTACCCACGATTCCAATCCCTTCTTGTAAGCAAAATCGTTATGTTAACTCCTGAGCAATCAATGCTATTATCCGTCAACAGAGATCCACACCCATTATGGAAACAACTTACCCTGGTGGCCGGAATTGTTTGTGGAAAGCCTACGAGATAAATAATATTCCAGCAGAGGCACGCGACATCATGATCGGGTCAATACGGAAATCGTCGCTCAAACAATACGACAGTGCTTTAAAAAAATGGTGGATTTTTTGCAACAAGGAAAACATCGACCCATTCAAACCATCGAACACAGAAGTTCTGAAAGCCTTGGCTGAAGAATTCCAGAAAGGGGCAGCGTACAGTTCACTCAATACCCTTCGATCAGCAATATCACTGATAGCTGGACCGCAGATAGGACAGGATTTTAATATTCGAAGGCTTTTCAAAGGAATAGCTGAAGCTCGCCCAGCTAGGGCAAAATATGACTTTACGTGGGACCCACGAGTCGTCCTGGATTATCTTAAAAGTTTAGGAAGCAATGAAGACCTACCCATGGACGTTCTTGCAATGAAGGTCGTTACTCTACTGGCGCTGGTGACGGGTCAAAGAATGCAGACCCTGGCTCTTATCCGCGTGGAGAATATAAGGTGGCAGGAAGGGGTTTTAATCATTAAGATCCCTGATATCATTAAAACCTCCGGTCGAAATCGAAAACAGCCCCTGTTGACTCTGCCAGTGTTTAAAAAAGATAAGAACATATGTGGAGCGACAACATTAAGAACATACATCGAACGAACTGAAAGGATCCGAGGAACGTGCGAGACACTTTTTGTGGCGGTGCGTAAACCCCATGAGGCAGTCGGATCTCAAACTTTAAGCAAATGGGTGAAAAAAGCCCTAGACAAAAGTGGAATAGATACGGATATTTTTTCGGCTCATAGTGCAAGACACGCGTCTTCTTCTGCTGCAAAAGCAAGGGGTGTCAGTATTGATTTAATAAGAAGTACTGTTGGATGGACACAAAAGTCACAGACGTTCGCTAGATTTTATAATCGTCCAATTATCCAAGATAAAACCTTATTTGCTCAGGCAGTTCTGAATAGTTAAACAAGATGACTACCAAATAATAATAATAATAATGATGATAATAATAACAATAATTTCGGCAATCGGCTTCTTTCAAAACATACGCGGACAACGGATTGTGCCACAACAACTTCAAACATCTACATGCTGATCTGAGGAAGAGGCGCAAAATACAATTGAACGATTAAACGAACTTACCTGTAAGTGATGTTTGATCGTAATTGTATGAAGCGCCTCTTCCGAAAGATCAGAGTCCCTTCCCAATTGTTATAAAAATTAATATACCCATCTCCCTACGAGAGATATCCCAGAAGGGTTGTGGCTACTTTAAAGTAATGAAGAAACAGCGGAAGCGGAGGGATTCATAGCCCACTATGGGCAAAATTTTATAGACTTTGTATACGTGGTTACTTAGGCAACGAGTAGGGGTACTACATGCTGATCTTTCGGAAGAGGCGCTTCATACAATTACGATCAAACATCACTTACAGGTAAGTTCGTTTAATCGTTCAATTATTACTCAGAATATTTTTGTTTTTGGGTTTCAGTCGATCTTGTTTTTCGTTTGTCTTTCGGCTTATTTGTTATTTTACAGTTATGTTTTAAGACGGAATAACACCTCATCGCGGTCGGTATGGTAGAACAATTATAGGTACCCAAAAATCTCTGAAACCGCTCTTCAGATCCCGTCGAAACTTTGCCAAACGATGTCAAAAAGATAGACGAACAGCTGTCTGCCCCTCAAATTTTCTGAATTTGAAAAAAAAATGTAGATTGGGTTATCATAAGCCAATCTACGTTTTTTTCTCAAATTCAGAAAATTTGAGGGGCAGACAGCTGTTCGTCTATCTATTTGACATCGTTTGGCAAAGTTTCGACGGGATCAGGAGAGCGGTTTCAGAGATTTTTGGGTATCTATAATTGTTCTACCATACCGACCGCGATAACGTGTCATTCCGTCTTAAGAGGTGATTCTAGCCTAAGATGACATGTTACGATAGAGTGTATAATGGTTGGCGAAGTGGTGCAATTCGGGAGTTTTTCTAGGGACAGGGCGTAGAATATTTATTTTCGCATGATTGGTGTGGAATGCACGTCTGTCGTCGTTGGTTAACGAGTTCAGGTATGTACACACCGAAGTCGTTCATTTTTCTATGTTGGCTAGGTGTAGGTCACGTAGTCTCTCGCGGAATGGTTTTTCGTTTAACATTACCCAGAGGTCCTCCGTTGGGAATTGCATCGGTAATCCAGCGGCGTTTTTTAATGCTTTTTCATATATCACCACAAGTTTTTTTATGTCGGTTTCATAGTATAATGACAGCAGACATGAGATCCCATAATTGAGGGATGATGGGATGCATGCTCGGGAATACAAGGCCGAAGAGAAGGTTTGTTTGCTTTGTTATTAGGGCCCCACTAAACAACGTTTGTGTCTTGGGGGGGGGGGGGCTCTGCCCACGCAAGGGGCTCTGCCCCTTCACCCTACCCACCGCCGAAAAAACTGAGGGGGGCAGGGGTATTTAGGAAGGCTTCTATTACAAATCCCCCACTCTCCACATCCAATATAGGTGTTTCGAAAATGTTCGAAAATACGCTATTTCATAACGTGTTTTCGTGAACTTTAAAACCCTATACCTTTTTATGGGAGGGTGACCGCCAATATTTATTTCCGGAAATGCATTTAGAGAGGCTTTTTTAAATACCCCCACCCCCCGCCCCTATATAGGTGTCGAAATATTTAAAAATGCCCGATTTTATTACGTCTTTCCGCGAACATCAAAACCCTCATAACTTATAGAATTAATGATAAGTGTCAGCCTCCCCCGATGAAATATCACTCGATATAATGGTATAAAGAAGTTCACGGCGAAACCAAATTTTTCCGTCGTTTTTTCAGAAAAGTCCTCGAACTGCAAAAGTACCAAATTTATCTTCTAATGAGAGTCCTGAATAAGGTTTAATAGCGTTTGATAACCTAAAATTGGGCTACAAAAATTTCATCTAAACATCATCTAAAACAATGTCCTTTAAATTGTTTAATTTATAGTTCCGTATTTTTAGTCAATCCGTCAATATCTTTCGTTGATGATCATCTCTGATACGATGTTTTCAGGGAATCCCCAGTAATTGTTATAGGGCATACGAAACGAGAATGACGGTGGACTCACTTGATTCTATATACCTAGCGTTTACTGGAGAAACGTGACCTGGACTAATTAAGCTATAAAGCCGGTGTCTGGCAGGCGAAACAAAAGGAGACATCTAGACGGTGAAAGAAAGAGAGAGAGAGAGAGAGAGAGAGAGAGAGAGAGAGAGAGAGAGAGAGAGAGAGGGAGAGAGAGAGAGAGAGATAGGGAAACGGAGAAATAGACCAAGAGATAAAAGGAGAGACGAACTGGAGTGAGAACATAGAAGGGCGTTTCTATGAGCTCGTAATCCTTGTCGTTCCTCATGAGTATGCGAGACACACGCGAAAGATATCTTCCGGATCGTACTTCGTGACATCAGCCGAACGTTCGAGTTGTATCGTTAACACGATTGAACATTGTCCAAAGCTGTAACGCTAAAGCATCCACCCATACGACACTGCGTAATCAAGTACTGCCAAAATTAAGGGTGGAACTTCGGATCCGGGAACATCAGTAGTGACATCCATTTGTCCCCTACAATTCAATGCAGAGTTTGCTGTATTCGCTAATGTGTACTCTTGTATCTGCTGTGTGGGATATCCCCGTGGCAGATGCTGCTTCCGGACACGTCCATAAGTTAGCTATGGATTGTTACGCTCTGCTCGCATGGATCAGCGTGTCCTGAGTGTCTCCTATATCAGGCCACATTACGAATTTAGGTTAGGGATCTATTCGTTCTCGAGCCATTTGCTACCTAATCGTCTAATAGCCCGCCAATTTCGCCTGGCACATGCTCCAAACACGTATCACTGCCACGCATAGAAGAACGACAAGTGCCCTACAAACGCGTTATCATTGCACCCGACCATGGATACAATGTGGACTCATTATAGCGTAATTGATTTGTCCAAAAGGAATGATCAGCTGGTAATCATGACGGTTCGTTGATACCATAAAAGTTCAACTCGTTGATACTACTATTGAGGATAGAAAACCCGACAGTAGTGGTTGCGCGGTTGATGTGCGGTTTGGCGATCTCACGTGTTAGGCAGGGTCAAAAGAATGGCCGGGGTCAAAACTCGGATGGGCGACTGCTTAGTCTCGCTTGCGGTGATGACTGTACTGAGCGAAACGCAGTTTCACTCACTGCAAAAACAAATGTGTTGTTTTTAAACTCTTTGGGTGTGCAAATGGCTGTAGACACTTTTGTACACGTTTTAACGTGTGTGAAAGACAACACGGATGGATGCGTTCAAACAACACACTTACGTGTGTTATTTTCTTACATACGTTGAAACGTGTAAAAAGTGTCTACAGCCATTTACACATTCACAGTGTGTAAAAACAACACACTTATTTTTGCAGTACTGTACATACATGGGATACGTCGGAATAATAAATTGAATAACAAAAGCTTTTTATCGTCAAAATATATGCATGTGTTGAACTGAACTCAACAGTACTTGTATATTACTGTGTAGTATGTACGAGAGGTGTCACTATTTTTCTTGTCTTCGCATAGGGTAGGTTCTCATACAGCTTTGCGATGATGGCAACTTTTTGCTCGTCGGTGATGGCCTCGAATCAAAAATACGTTGCTAAAGATTCAATGCAGCTATCGTGGTTTTGGAAAATAGATTCCAAATTTAGGTTGTTCCACGTGACAAACTCAAAAATGATCTATAAATGAAACAAACAGTCACGACCAAATGTAGTCTTCAATTAACCAGTTGATCGATCGATGTCAAATCAACTAATGAGTTTCACGTGATGCCGTAACCGAGGTGATTTTTAAAACATATGATCAATAACTCGCAATTAACACACTTAAACTGTGTTGCTTTTTCCCGTGTTATTTTTTCTCGTGTGTTGCTACCAACGTTTGTTATTTAGTCCAAAGTGTGTAAATATGCGTCTCGTATGTTGATTCTACACGCTTTATGTGTGTTCGAATAAGCGTGTTATTGATGGGAACAGCTACGAGGGGGTGTAATGATTTAATGCGTAAAAATTGCACACTCACGTTTGTAATTTGAAGGCCTTAGGCCACAGTCACGGGTATAAAATCATGTGCGAATTTAACAATTTGTTTTTCGTGTGAAAAAGTGATTCACTCATAAAATTAATTACACATCTATTTCGTATGAATATCAAGCTGTTAGAAATTTTTTTTTTTTCGATTTACCAAATGGTCGACTAGTCGAAACTTCTCGAAACAGCTTTTTTTCCAATTGGCGTGACAAATAACTTCAACAATTTTCACTCGATTCACTTCACAATTAAAAGTTATGTTCCTAATTGCATTTCGCAGAGAAGTACGTACGGAATTTCTGATTAATCGAAAACTTTTCATTTTATGAGCAGTTATAACGAAATTTTTCACTGAAAATTCATTTCTTAAGGGGTTACCCCCACGTGCGATTTTGAAAAAATCGATTTTTTTATTGCATTTTTTTGAACTATAAGTATCTGAGAATATGTCCTGAAAATTTCAAGTCGATCCGAACAAAATCGACTGAGATATGAGCGTTGAAAGAGAAGAATCCGCGTTGAAAGAGCGTTGAAAGAGAAACTTTAAACGCGTTTTTCTCAAAATGGCATTTCTGAAGTCGGTGACCAAGATTACTCGAACACTAATGAACCGATCTTCTTGAAATTTTGCAGGCTTATTTAATATATAAAAATGTAGGCTGTAATCGTTCGATTCTTTTTTTCGAAAAAAAATGGCCGTTTTATAGCCAAAAAACGGCCGTTTTTTTTTCGTTAAAATCGAACCATTAACTTTGACTGTCCGCCATTTTGTGAAAAATAAATATTTTTTAAAATCCTTCGATTAAAGACTAGTTTATACTTATATTTGACTAAATCCATCCGCATTTTTTTTTCAGATGATCCACTTCGCCGCAATGTTGGTCACCGCAAACCGTGTATATAAAAACATTATTTCATTGACGGCCATTTGCCACTAAACGATGTAATGTTTTTCACTAAAAAAATTACTGAAAGTTCTTCAAGATGTGTTCTTTAAGATGGTATATTGATAGATTAAAAAAGTTTTGTAGTTTTCTTTAAAAAAAATTCATGAAAAAGGCCTTTTTTTGCGCTACAAGTGGGGGTAACGTCTTAAGTTCAAATACCTCCAACTTTTTAATAAAACAATATTTTTTAAATTCCATGCGTACTTCTCTAGGTATTCTAATGTAGATTGACGAGAATTTTTTTTTTTATTCTAGGTAAAAAATTATGGATGCTAAATGTCACGCCGCGGAGCGCCTAAAAAAAGATAACAAAAGAAAATCTTAGTAGTCGGCTATTTTGTACATCGAAAAATTTATATATATTCTTTCTAACAGCTTGATATTCATACTAAAAAGATGTCTAATTAATTTTATGAGTGAATCACTTTTTCATCCGAAAAAAATTACTAAATTCGTAGAATAAACATGGCAAGGCGTGCCCAGCCTTATGTTGTGTTACTTCTGAATACTTTGAACACACGTCATACAGGCCTAGTTTTTGCAGTGCTGAGTTTCCGGTGCCAACGCGACTCAGCACAGTATCGCCGCCTGTATTGCTACAGGTTTCCACAGTTTCCCTATGCCCTCGTGTGAAAGAAGATACCGTAAGGCATCAGGAAAGAGTAGCTGCAGGCGACGCTTGGGGGAGAAAAGAGGAGGGTCGGTAAGTGACGGTAAGTGGCAAAAATGAAGTGACGAGTGTCGGCTACATCGTTTACGTCACAAAGGGGTGACTAATCACTCGCGTGAAAAATCATGACTTAATTTGACCCTAAATGATTATGATGACTTGTGAATGAATATGATGATGATGATGATTGAACTTCAACAATGCTTGAGTGGTTGATTCGATTCGGGGCTAAGAGACATTCAGCCGAATCGAACGCAAATCTTGCTTCAATTATTTCACGTCACTTCACGTTAAAAAATGGTGTGTATTCTGATTGGACCCATTACTATTCACACTAGTTTTCACTTCATCCGCATTGGACTGGAATAAGGTGCACGAGAAAATGCGCTTTTGTATTGAAATACGTCTACCTCAATTAGAGGTATTAAATCGGAAGTCTCATCCAGCATTGCTTCTCTCTCCCTCCCCCCCCCCTCTCTCTCTCTCTCTGTATGTGTGTTTCTGATCATGCTGCTCATGGCCTATATTGGGGTAATGGTTTTGAAATATCGATTGGCAATAAGGATGAATAAGGAGGATGAGGGGTCGAGAAAGGAGGAGAGGAGACGATTCCGTAATATCGATTCGTTCGAAAGGGGCCAATTAAAGTTATTGAGGCACAGAAATGTACGAACTGAGGGAATAATTTCTCTTCTTCTCTCTCCTTCTCTTCCACTCTCACAGCTGAGATTAGAAAACCCAGACATCGTACTCCATTCGGGTCCGTTTTTGAAGTCTCCACTTCAAGAATTTCTATTCTTCAGGGGTCCAGGGAAGCTTGAAATAAAAAAAAAACCCACTTCTTCATTGCGTAGTTTTATAGTCTAGGGCAGGGGTTGCCTTTTTATTACGTCTCCTTTCTGCCAAAAAATATATGGTTACGCCCCCCCCCCCCCCCCCCGCCCCTGTCACATGTTTATCGATATTACGGTAAAAAAAGAATGAATGCAATCAAATTTTTATAACATGGATTAAAAAACTGCACAAATTCCCGAAGCGCTACGTAAGATGGAAGGGGTGCACAGGCGCTATTAAGGGGCCAGTCCACTTTGAAAATTTCAAAAAATCGAAAGCAAGCGGGACTTGAAAAAATCGACGATGATGAGCAATCAGAAGGGATTTTGTATGGTGCAGGAATTGCCGATTGAGTTTAGGTAAGAGTTTTTCATAGTAAAAACTTCAAACGCGTTTTTCTCGAAACAACGTTTTCAAAATCTAGCTCCATCGTATCTCTAAAACTAATAAACCGATTCTCGTGAAATTTGAACCACATTTTGTAAACATGATACGCAACAGGATGGCCCTCGATGGTTTTAAAATTTTGATTTTTACTCTTTTTTTTTGCGAAAAACTGCGAAAAAACGCGTTTTTTTAAACTTTCTTCGTTTTTCATCTGCAATTTTTTTATTTTTTGATAAAACTTTATATCCAAGGGTCATTTTGTAACTGGTGTCATACTGAATCTAATGGACTTTGATTTTTTTGTTTCAGACAAGCCGTTGCTGAGTTGTGATGGAAGTACCTAGCCCATCTATTTTTGAGGCGTTACGTTAAACTATAAGTTTGTACTTCAAAATGAATAAAAATGAATTAAACATTTTCTTGAAATGTATTTCAAGACTTTATTCATCAAGCCCAACAACTTTTATATTCACAACTTTTATAAAATCCTCAACTAAAATCGCGAAAACAGCCTTTTTACGTGGCTCCAAAGTGGACCGCCCCCTTAACTGACGTATTCGTCAAGAACGGTAACGTCATACTTTTGAAAATAACTGACTGGTCCATTCAGCGGTTCCTAACGTTTCAGTCTTGTTACCCATATGGCCTATCAAGGCAGAGGCACGTCTGGTACCGCAAACACTCCCAACAAAAACACGCCCCAGGAAAAAGACTGTAACTTTTTTACCGTTTGAAATTCTTTAACCAAATTACCCCTCACCGTAGATAAATGGCATACTCTAAAATGAATATCATGGTTATTCAATCAAATTCAGTTTAATACACAAAAGAATTCTTAAACATGACCTTACTTACAGCCATCCCAGGTGTATGTGAGCCCTTAAGTGATGTTCCTCGTAAGTGAAGTGACAATGATATCAGATAGAAAATAAACATCATTGAGATAGTTATAGTGAGAAAGCGCACATTCATGCCATGACGTAGGATAGCAGTTTACACCTGCTGTGCGTCGAAAAAGCTCATCAAGTAAATGCCAAGAGGATTATCCTCTCGCGTGTAACAGACGTTCTCATATACGAAAATGCAATGGCCCGAAATCTCACCGTACCCCCACCCGCTTTACCTCTCGCCCCGTTTCATATACATTACGCGACCAACGGAGAGCACCAAATCCCCGGTACTAAATGACAAAATTAGCCTGGCAGACTAATCCTCTCGTAGGATATGGAGCGGCGATATAAAATACACCGGGACGTCGATCGATATAAATCGATTTCTCGTAAGCTGCCAATAAAACTCAGTCTCTCTCTTCGCTCCTTCCTTCCTCTCTCACTCCCTCTCTGTACGTCATTCTCTGCCATGTGCAGCTACCGTGACGTTGAGGATTCGCGATTCGCTGTTTTTCATTACTCGCTGTCGCTTTTTTTCTGCTTCGAATAGACCATGCAGGGTGGCAATAAATCTCACCCCGTGAGCCTTTCCCTCTCGCCCTTTCTAGCATAGCCTATATCCCTACAGCCTCTGGTTCCACTCCTCCGTGTACCTGCTCTCTCGCCCTCTCTGCTCTCTCTCTCCCTCTCTCTCTCTCTCCGTCTCTGTTTCTGTCTCTCTGTCACTGTCTCGCTGTCACTGTCTCTCTGTCACTGTCTCTCTGTCACTGTCTCTCTGTCACTGTCTCTCTGTCACTGTCTCTCTGTCACTGTCTCTCTGTCACTGTCTCTCTGTCACTGTCTCTCTGTCACTGTCTCTCTGTCACCGTCTCTCTGTCACTGTCTCTCTGTCACTGTCTCTCTGTCACCGTCTCTCTGTCACTGTCTCTCTGTCACTGTCTCTCTGTCACTGTCTCTCTGTCACTGTCTCTCTGTCGCTGTCTCTCTGTCACTGTCTCTCTGTCACTGTCTCTCTGTCACTGTCTCTCTGTCACTGTCTCTCTGTCACTGTTTCTCTGTCACTGTCTCTCTGTCACTGTCTCTCTGTCACTGTCTCTCTGTCACTGTCTCTCTGTCTCTCTCTGTTTCTCTCTGTCTCTCTCTGTCTCTCTGTCTCTTTGTCTCTCTGTCTCTCTGTCTCTCTCTGTCTTTCTCTGTCTCTTTCTGTCTGTCTCTCTCTCTGTCTCTGTCTCTCTGTCACTGTCTCTCTGTCACTGTCTCTCTGTCACTGTCTCTCTGTCACTGTCTCTCTGTCACTGTCTCTCTGTCACTGTCTCTCTGTCACTGTCTCTCTGTCACTGTCTCTCTGTCACTGTCTCTCTGTCACTGTCTCTCTGTCACGGTCTCTCTGTCACTGTCTCTCTGTCACTGTCTCTCTGTCACTGTCTCTCTGTCACTGTCTCTCCGTCGCTGTCTCTCTGTCACTGTCTCTCTGTCACTGTCTCTCTGTTACTGTCTCTCTGTCACTGTCTCTCTGTCTCTCTCTCTGTCTCTCTCTGTCTCTCTCTGTTTCTCTCTGTCTCTCTCTGTCTTTCTCTCTCTGTTTCTCTCTGTCTCTCTCTGTCTTTCTCTGTCTCTTTCTGTCTGTCTCTCTCTGTCTCTGTCTCTGTTTCTGTCTCTCTGTCACTGTCTCTCTGTCACTGTCTCTCTGTCACTGTCTCTCTGTCACTGTCTCTCTGTAACTGTCTCTCTGTCACTGTCTCTCTGTCACTGTCTCTCTGTCACTGTCTCTCTGTCACTGTCTCTCTGTCACTGTCTCTCTGTCTCTCTCTGTCTCTCTCTGTTTCTCTCTGTCTCTCTCTGCCACTCTGTCTCTTTGTCTCTTCGTCTCTCTGTCTCTCTCTGTCTCTCTCTGTCTCTCTCTGTCTTTCTCTGTCTCTTTCTGTCTGTCTGTCTCTGTCTCTCTCTGTCTCTCTCGGTCTCTCTCGGTCTCTCTCTCTCTCTCTCTCTCTCTCTCTCTCTCTCTCTCTCTCTCTCTCTCTCTCTTTCTCTCTCTCTCTCTCCCTCTCTCTCCGTGATCAGCGAGACAAACTATGGCTTATCGGAAGTTACTGCTTTGGCAGTAAAAGCTCGACTAACCCACTGCTCTATCTGTTTACCCCACGTCCTACTTTTTCCATGCCTCTCTAACCCCCGCCCCTCTCTATCCCGATCTCTCGTGTCCGTGAAGCGACCGCGGCAATGCGAGAATATCATCTTACACGTGACACCTGTGGTTTACATCCCATCAATGCACAACCATACGTGAAAATCATTCCAAAACCTGCCATATAGTCGACTCGACTAAATCGACGTAATTGACTTGGTGAAGAAGATGCACCCTCATGACACATGAGTGCAAAAGAGATACCTGAAGTTATCGAGCAGAGATTCCCCACAGATTAATCATATTTAGGACAAAAGAAATCCGTCAAGCTCTGCGTCAGTGCCACTGCAAAAACCAGGCGTGTTTGACGTGTGTTCAAAGTACGTAGGAGTAACACAGCATAAAGACTAGGCACGCGTTGCCATGATGATTCTACACACTTATTCATTTGGTAACACGTAATGGGTTTAAAGTACCCTCGTAATGCGTTGAAATTACACACGTGAGGGTGCATTCTTTACGCATTAGATTATTACACACCTTCGTAGGTATCCCCATCAACAACACGCCTATTCCAACACACATGAAGCGTGTAGAATCAACATACAAAACACATATGTACACATATTGGACTAAACAACACACGTTGATAGCAACACACGAGTAAAAATAACACGGGAAAACGCAACACACTTAACGTGTGGTAATTGCGAGTTACTGATCATATGTTTCAAAAATCACCTTGGTTACGGCATCACGTGAAACTCATTAGTTGATTTGACATCGATTGATTGACCGGATTATTGAAGACCATACTTGGTCTTAACGTTTTGTTTTATCTATAGATCATCGTTAAGTGTCTCACGTCGAAAAACCCGAAATTGGAATCTATTTTCCAAAGCCTCCATAGCTGCATTGAATCTTTAGCGACGTGATTTTGTGTCGAGGCCATCACTGACAAGCGAAAAGCGGCCGTTATCGTGCAGCTGTGAGAGAACCTAGCCTATGCGAAGACAAGACAAACAGTCACAACGCTCATGATAGTAATGCTATTCGTTGCCATTTTAACATGACCACTATCAAAACTATATATATATATATATATATATGACTCCTGTCCAGACTCCTATGTAGGTCCTGTTGAGTTGAGTTCAATTAATACATATATTTTGACGACAAAAAGCTTTTGTTCTTGAATTTATTATTCCGACGCACCCCATGTATCCCTCTACAGTACTGCAAAAATACGTGTGTTGTCGTTACACGCTTTGAGTGTGTAAAGGCTGTAAACACTTTGTACACTTTTTAACGTGTGTAAGAAAATAACACACGTAAGTGTATTGTTTGGACGCATCTATCCGTGATGTTTTTACACCATCATTTTTCACACACGTTAAAACGTGTAGTAAGTGTCTACAGCCACACACCTAAAGTGTGTAAAAACAACACACTTGTTTTTGCAGTGTGACTTCAACGGAGCCTGTTACTTGGTTTTTTTTTCTTCAAGGTCAACCATCTGTGAGTAAACTCTGTTGGAAAAGTAATGACGTTTGTCAACCTTGTACATGCCCTCAAGAGATGGGCAGAGTCGTAACTCTCTACCCGTAAATGTGAGAAAGATGGAAGCCTGCGGTTACGCGAGAGTGACGAACAATGCCTGTCGGCCTGCTCCGTCTTAATAAGCTTTTGAAAATTCTTCCGTCTCCTGATCGAGAAGAAAAGCTCATTAGATCGAAGCATGAAGGCAAAAGAGGGCTGTGATTCAAAATCTCAAGGGATTCAGCCATTTTCGTTTTACCGAGAAAGAGAGGGCGAGAGAGAGAGCGAGAGAGAGAGAGAGAGAGAGAGAGAGAGAGGGAAAGAGAGGGAGGCGCAGGGGGTTGTAAGAATTCCAGCAAACTTTCGGCTCCTCTCTCATCCCTTTCATCTCGCTCCCTTCATCCTCATCCCCTCCTTCCCTCTTTTTCTCTCTTTCTCTCTATCCCGATCTTTTTCATATGTATATATACATACATCACGAGATTCTCTCGTTTTCTCCGTTAGCCGGGGACGCGCGCCCGCGCTTTACCAATCACGACCTTCGAGCACCCTGGCTTCCGAGCTTCTCTCGTCATTGATTTCAATCAATCCTTTTGCTCCTCGCGCGTTCAACCCAGCTCCTTCGCCCCTAACCAGCTCCCCTCTTCGCTCCTTCCGACGTGGGATCTCTTTACTGACGCCTCTGCGTCCTCTCCGGAGCCCCAGTCGAGATCCAGCAAATCTTCCTCCACTTCGCCTGTCTCATCCTTTTGCCGCTCGTCTCATCTCCAGTAGTAAAGGCTCTTATCTCGGGGCTTCATCTGACTCAACCCTCAACTCCACCCCCTTACCACGCCACTGTTATCCACCGTTCGTCGGCTTTACTCGTTCACACGCTGAAGGCGAATTACTAATGCGCCCAGGTATGGATACGTATACGTGAGTTATTTATAGGTGTAAACGCATAAACGGATATCTGTATGGATATTTATGGGATGGGACAGCAAACAAAGGGCCATAACTCGCATGATAATTGACGCTGAATAATTCGATTCATGGCCTATAGGCTTATAGCAGCAGAGTGAAATGATGCTTCCGAATCAACTAAACGCCGTGCATTGCCGTGTGGGTATTTATTCCAAGCAACTGTATTTTCATTTAGTCGGGACAACATATTTGGTAGGCTTAAATATCTGGTTATATTTCGGAAGCATACATGTAGTTTTGAATGGACTTTTAAGGGGTTTGGCTACTGTGGAAATAAAAAAAAATCGGTTGTGACTTGAGGCAACTTAGAACGGGGAGGAGGGTTCAACATATGGTGCCGGAATCACGGATTGAAGGTAAACTCATGATTACAACGGCAGAACTGCTCGTAAAACTTTAAACGCGTTTTTGTGGAAACGATGGTTTTCAAAACAGTGTATACGATTTCTCGACATTTAATTAACGGATTGACTTTAAATTTGGTACACTTATTCAGCGTGATAGTAATTATGTCTTGACGGGCGTTTTTCTTAACAATTTCTTTAAAATTATTTATTTACAATAAGGATGACATTAATTCTCGAAAAACAAAAAATATCAATTTCTTGTTTTTGTAACTTTTTTATAACAAGAAAAGCTCGGTCAAGGCTTAGCCAATATTATGTCTTTTAAGGAAAAACTCGTTTTTTTTTGTTCCAGAATCTAATACACCGTTGAGCCCCTCAGGTTCAAAGGTTGGTTACGACATTGTTCATAACTTCTTCAATTATTAATATTTCTTGGTGAAATTTGGTACACAAGTTTGTTAATGTACATGCAAATAAATGTCCATATGATTTTTCAATCATCTCACTTATTCCTTTTTAATTAATTTTTGGTAAATATCTACAAGTGGGGCTCCAGCTAGAAAACGGGCTTAGAAATTTTGTACCGAGTTGATGTATTTCAGGGCACTTTCTTTACAATATTTAAGTCGGGGAAAGACAATTTCAACCCCAAAACGCCTCTTTTTACTTTTCTAAAGTTATGGAGGAAACGGGTTTGGTGACATCAAGTGGGTCAAATGACATGAGTTTGTGTTAGTTTAGTTTTGTTTGTTTGGGTTTGTTTGGATGAACCGAAATTTGAATGAAATTATGGTAACATTCTGCAACCGAAACATTGACATGTTCCTGTAAATGTATTTTTTTCTCAATAAAATACATTTACAGTATTTCCCCTCCCCCATCATAAAAAAAATATTTCCATACTGCCGAATAGCCCCGAACACGTGAAAATTTTTTTGGAGCCGATCAGGGCTGAAGCCCCACTTGTAAACCGGTCGTTGTGTTGCGATATTTGTTTATATTACGACTGCGTATTCTTAACAGATGTCCAAGCTATAAAGACATCCAATTTCAGACCTGTATGCCGACTAAATGTGTCGCTAGCGTCATCCATGTGAGAAACCCGAGAACTTAGTTGCGCACCTAGTAAGCCTATCAAGAAAAATCTCCAGTCAAATATCTAATTTCATTGCAGTACATCGTATTCACAAGTCAAATACAGAACTATTGAGAGGAACTAGGAAGAGACTATTAACTATTCAGAGATACGTAAAAATTGCACACTCGTGTGTGTAATTATAACGCATCACGTGTTACCAAATGCATAAGGGTGTAGAATCAACATGGCAACGCGGTCTAGCCTTACGTTGTGTTACTTCTACATACTTTGAACACACGTCAAACACGCATTTGCAAGGATTGATTATTTCATTAAATATTAAATATAAATTAATTGCGACAGGTTTAAAAACACCGTCAGTAGATTCGAAGATAAAAGTTCTTTTTTCCATATATGACCTAAATGCAAATGGCTCCTCACTCCACCCGGAAAACTTAATTTACATCCGGCGAGTTAGGGCTGCCCAACGAGGCCTCTCTGCAGTTAAAATTCAACACTAGACAAATGTGCTTTTTTTATGGTCGAATCAGAAAATATGAGAATGAGGCGTGCAATGAGTTGTAGTCAAATTGAGGAAAGAAAAAAAGAATTATGTTCAATAAAGCCCGTTGGGCCGTAAAGAAAGGGCCATTAAATATCTCCTCATTGCGAAGGTGAGGCACGTGCTGGAGCGTATACGTGACCGTGGAAGAAAAAAAGATGAAACTACCGGAGACAGTAGAGCAGAGGAAAGGGGCACGAATTTTTTACGATGCTTTCGTTGTGCGATTCAATTCAAGATTTCCGGATTGCTCTAATTATTTTTTCCATTCTCAGCGACTTGACAAGAAAAACGCGCAAAAACACTGCGAGAGAGAGAGAGAGAGAGAGAGAGAGAGAGAGAGAGAGAGAGAGAGAGAGAGAGAGAGGAGAGAGAGAAAGAGGGAGGGAGAGAAAGAAAGAGAGAGAGGGAGGGAGAGAGAGAGAGAGAGAGAGAGAAAGGTTTGGAAATGACGACTATTTATCCCGAGCACCGATTTTGAGGGAAAAGCACCGGGATGAGGGCAAAAAGTGGAAAATGCATCCCTAACACGTTCGAGTAACGGTCGTTAGCCCTCGTTATGTCACGCGAGCATAAGGACGACGAGACATCACGCTATGCGTATGCTCGTTCTCGCGTCTCTTCAACATTGAGCAATTAAGCGTCGGGCTTGCGCGACATCTCCTCATAACCTTTCCCTTTCGAGCCCCTCCTATTCATCCTCATCTCTCACGTGTCACCCCTCTGTTTTCTCGGCTACCTCATCCTCATCGTGTTATATTCTGTTTTGTTCTCGTCAATCACAAATTCTCATCTCATTTTTCTCTCGGATCGAGGATGGACTTTGCTCGGTGACGTTTCATCATATATAATCTCCGTCCTCTCCTCTGCTATTTTTCCATCACAATATTCTGCCTCGTCGTTCCACTGCCATTTGCGTGCTCGCAATACATCGTCCGACGGAATGGAATGCGGAGAAAAATGTGATCGAATGTGGTGTTGGTGTTTGCATCGTTGGAATGCAACGGAAATTCTTTTTCATATTTCTATTTCCTTATTTTTAATACAATACGAAATATTCTTTGCATTTATCGATCGTGCACCTTCCGACAGGCGTCTGAAAAAACAGTTCAAAGTTTCGTTGTTAAAATCGGTGAAAAGAAAAATTGATTTGTGTTACACTCCAACAATGCAAACTCCAACCTCACGTTCCGAGCACGTAATTGCAATATCGAGTTGAAATTCAATCATTTCCGGAAAGTTTGTGAATGTGGCTGGCGTTTGGTGAAGATGAGTTTGTCACTACCATCGATGGTTGTCGATACTTGACACGCTACATTTTTTGGCACACATTTAAAAATATGGCACCTACAAATTTACCAGACCTACAAGCGCTTTTATTTTTTCCCCCCGAGAGTAATTGTCTTTCAGTAATTGCAATCATTTTATTGGGATGTTGAATAACTTCTCGCTGTTTTTTTCGTGAAAATGAATGTGTTAGTTTAAAAAATCATTCCTAGTGCTTTCATACGTTTCGAAACTGTTGTGTGATCAACTCCTAATGATTCTGAAAGTTCAACTAGCGTCTGACATGAGTCTTCATGAAGTGATGCCCCCAATTAAAAACATTAAAATAATGTTTTTAAGCGTCTAAACCAATATCTGCATGTTGTTTCCAACGGAGCATGGTCGCCGTAAGTCTCAACAAGACTTCTGTGTGCTTCAGCTGCAGATTTTTTAAAATAAAGTGGTGCGGTCAAATTCCCCGCAAATACTCTTTTTGGCACGAAATTTGACATGTTTAACACTATGAAAAACAAAGTTTTTTACACTTCGGCGCAATCACGTACACGGAATTTCAAACTTGCTCTTAATACTTCTTTAAAGATGCGTTACCATATTAAACTACACGCTCGCAGTTCTGGTAACGCCATCTGTTGGAAAACGGCGAGAACTTATTCAACGTCCTAATAATTGGAAGTAGTCACTAAATTCATTATTCGTGAATTATATCGGATTTCAGAACGAATGATTCGAAGAATTGAGTGGTACACCTACACTGACAGAAAAAATTCTATTAATATTGACTAACCGCGTCTAATTGATTTTTTAGAATTCCATTATCTACAATTTTCGTGAAATCAAATTTTTCCTATTGCATTCCATTGTTAAAATGATTTATTTGAAATATATTTATTTATGCAAATCAAAATTTATTTAATATCGTCCAAGAACTAACTATTTTATTTTATTTTGTACAAATTTTAATTGAATAGAATTTTCGTAGAGTAAGCTATTTTTCTGTTTGATTGAACTAATGGCCTGTCTTTATTGTAACACACATATCAAAGGGTAGTGGAGCTATAGAGGGTGGAGAGAGAAATCATATATGTATATATATATACAGGGTGTCCCTCTCATCTCTGCCACCTGAAATAACTCGGTAATTATCGACGTCACAATAAAGTGTTTCAGACAACAGTTGTACGGTGTGAAGTGGGCCATCAAATGCGAACAATTTTTTTTTTTTTTTCGGTGGAAACGCTGACACACAGTGAAGGTCACCTCCACTTTTTTGAATGGTATGGTACATTTTTTTTCAACCATCTTAAGGAGCACCTCAAGCCGCATAAAAAACATTAGGAGGTCAAAGTCGTTCAAGGTCACTCAAGGTTAGTATCGATGATACAAATCAAAATATCTCAGGTCATTACCAAATATTTGGTAGTGAACCGAGATATTTAGATTTGTATTTCATTTTAATAGGTTACCTTGAATGACCTTGAATGATTTTGACCACCTTTGACCCCCAAGCACTCGATAGCATAGGGGCAGCGTGCGTAGCTATGGGTAGGTACGTTCTAGGTTCGATTCCATACAGGTGAAATATTTTCTTCGAAAAAAATTATTTCAGAACGCCGGGGAATGACGAATTACGGCACAAAATCGTTGTGGTAAAACTCTCAATTAATTTTATCATTTCATTTTGGATTTATGAAGTATTTCATGCACATAGTACACTTAAAAGGAAAGGTTGCGAGGTCGATCTCTCCGATTTCGATGAAATTGGGCATGGTATTAGATTGGGTAAAAACAGGCGACACGTGTTTTTTTTATATCTGCGAAACCCATTTTTTAAGGGTTGAAACGCACTGTCGAAAATTGGGGTGTTTTTCGTTTTTCGTCAATAACGTTTTAACGGTACGAGATATGAAAAAAATATATTTAATACTAGCTTTTGCCCGCGGCTTCGCCCGCGTGGATATCGTAAAATATCCCACGGGAACATACTACCGTGATTAAAAGTACCCCATTTGTTAATCTAGGTAAACAATGTCTTCTCGCACTGCTTATATAGTATCCGAGGAGCGGCGCGCGGATTGATATATGATTGATTGAGGATAAAATCTCTAAAACCTAATAATATAACCTAATAACGGGACGGAAAATTACCTACTTAAATGCCAAATATGAAGGCAACTTTAAAGTGAAAATATTAAATCCTCTTTATTCTCTATCCTGTGAGAATTAGAAAAAAATAGTTACGTAAATAATCCCCGTTAACCACCCCCCCCCCCTAAACCCCTTAATGACAAACTTTATTACATAGGCAAGTATTTGTGTCAAGTTTCAAATAAGATCAAAGAAGATGTTTCAAAGAAGATAAGCCCCGCGATAAAATCCTCCCCTGTAAAAATGACTATCCCTCTTTAACCCGTTAGGGGTCGATTTTCGAAAAACCCTGATACACGTTATTCTTTATTTTTGTTCTCAAGCATAAATACTGAGTTTCGAGTTCATCGAACCGCGCGTTAAAATTCTTCCATACAAACTTCGATACCCCCAAATCCCCTCTTAGGGGGTAGTTTAGGAAAAATAAAAGTGACAAAGTTTATAATTTACTTTATAATTTATTTGTGTTAAGTTTTCAAGTATATTAACTCAAGGAATAAGATTTTTCATACAAACTTTCACCCCCAATTTAACTCCCTTAAGGGTTGAATTTCGAAAAATCCTTCCTTATTCCTTGTCTACATTATAAAGGGAACCTTTGTGCAAAATTTCAGCTTTCTAGGTCCAAGGGTTTGGGCTGGGCGTTGATGAGTGAGTGAGTCAGTCAGTCAGTCAGTCAGTCAGGACTTCTCTTTTTATTTACATAGATTTGAAACGAATAGCTGAAATAAATATTTGAAACAAATAAGATACAATCTTATTTGTAGGCCGTGAGATTTAAAAAAAACCCATTTGATTTAGATAGATCCTATTTAAATTAATTTTTTCTCTGGCAGTGTAGACACGGACATGACGAATGTATAAAAAGTTCCCAAGGAACCCTAACAAATGTTGATAAATCTCATCCGTACCTGGATAAAAATATTCAGGACGACATTCGGACTGGATGCTGCATGAGTGCTTTCCGGGGAGGCGCTTGAAGCTCGATTGGAAAATCTCGTTTTCAATTTTCCGCTCGGGAAGATAAAGTGATCTAGCGGAGAGGTCCGAACGACAGTAGTGTCCGCCGGTCTCCACGAGGGTAAGAACAAAAATGCGCAAGACAATGGCGGTAATCGTATATAAAGAGGGGCGAGGGAGAGAGAAAGAGAGAGCGGCAGTATGTGAGGGGATTGAGGCAGAGATATGAGGTGAGGATGAAAAAGCGTCGACTACGGGGCAGGCGACATCGCTGAGATGGTTTAGGGGTAGAAATCGTGCGGCTATTGTATACGTATAGGATATATGACGCGCCGTCGCGTCGCCGTTGGCTCGGGCAAGCTGTGCTGCTGTGAGCCGTTATGCCGCCGTTGGGGCGTCCCAGATATGCGGGGGATGGTTTTTCCGTTGAGTGCCGCGTGAGGGGCTTTAAACAAAAGAGGGTCGTTAGAAACAAGTGGCAGCGATGGAAAACGCCGACGCCACTCGTGGGACATCGACAAACACCCGACGCAGTCGCTTTTTCCTTCACTCCTTAACGAAAACACTTGTTTCACTTTTTAGCCCTCATTTATTTTTCACGTATATATATTTGCGGTAAGGTGATTTTTTCAATGTTCACTTTGAGGATCATCCTCATCCTCACCGTTATGTGAGCCACGACGTTTGAAACATCAGTGTCACCCACATTTAGACATACTTATGGAGAATCCCTCTACAGCTGTGGAAAACGATTAAAGACGGTGAAATGAAAACAGATTTTTTAGTGATTTAAGGGGGTTAGTGATTTAAGGGGGTTAGTGATTTAAGGGTTCCAAGTGTTTTCAAACGGCCTAAAAGCCTGACCTTCTTCAATCTGTTTCAAAGTTGGTGATGTTTTTGTATCATACAGTTTATTATTGAGTCACTGATGCCAAATCACCATGGCAAGTTACACGATTGAACAGCACGTCCGAATGATAAAACTTTATTTTATCAAAATGAGTGTTCGTTATATATTTCGAGTACATGGCATTTTTTTCAGATTTTTATCGGCCCGCTAACTCGGCTAACTCGGAGACAAGATTTGACACGTGATAAAATTTCAAATGAACGTATCGTAGTGATCTTCTCGTTGTAGGAACAAATTTCCTCTACAAAAAAAATGGATTTTTCTATGAACTTTTTTGAAAAAAAATTCAACATTTCCCAAGTATTACAACACTAAAAAAAAGAAAAATCTTTCATTTTTTAATTTTTCACCCCGAATGACTATGTTGATCCAGCTGAAATTTACACTGAATTTTCTTCCATTAGTGTAAAACAACATGTGTAAGTTTCATTCTGGGCTGGGCTTGCGTTCAGTTAATATCGTCGTCTTAAATGGAATGGGAAATTGTTTTTGTTGAATAACTCGGCGATTTACAATTTTTAGGTAAAAATTGTAATTACTAAACTTGTAGGAAATCGAGGGCTTTACAACTTTGGTGATTACAGTTTTTTCTCTACCATCGATATTTTCCGAATTAAACCTGAACAAAGCGGCTATTGCATTACGTCGTTTATTTTTAACTTTAGGGCATAAACGAACATGAACAAACCTGTAGAGAATGAAATTTTGGACATTTTTTGTTCCTGTCTTTTTTTCCTAGAATCAATATTTAAGTTCGTAAGTAAATATATGCTCATATATAAGATGTAAATATTTTTCAAATTTTGGATTGTGGCTAACGCCCACACCCCACTCCCTCCACAACCGCAATCCATTTCACCGTCTTCAATCGTTTCCCACAACTGTAGAAGGATTCTCCATAAATATGTCCAAATCTAGGTGACACTGATGTTTTAGACGTTGTAGCTCAAATGACGGTGAGGATGAGGACGATCCTCAAAGTGAACATTTAAAAAATCATCTTACCGCAAATATATATACGCGAAGCATAAACGATGGCTAAAAAGTAAAACAGGGGTTTTCGTCAAGGAGCGAAAGAAAAAGAGACTGCGCATTTCAACGATGTTGATCTTCAACACAATAAGAAGTCGTTGATAATATTAACGCAGGTATGCAATTTCGTCATTAATTAATAATCGAAAACGACTCCAGTAATGTTCGCGTGGAGCACAGAGAGTCGAAGGAAACCGGATTCAAAGGCGATACCAGAGAGGTAACAAGAGAAATAAAGGCAATCGCTATAGGTGAAAGTAGGAACATCAGCAACGTTATCGGGAGGAAAAAGCTGCCTCGTCGCGCTGCTTTCGTTTTTTGCTTTGCCCCAGACCGCGGCTCAAGCTCACGAGAGCAAAAGACAAATCGTTCTTTCTTCTCTGCACTTGGCTATCCGTCGTTTGTTGCTTTTTTTCTTACGTTCTTTCTCTCCGCCGAATACAGTTAGTTCACATAGCTTTAGCTGGAAATTCTACGGTTGAAGTCCATAGGTTCGTGCAGAGAAAAGCCGCCAGGTCATCCTTTGATACCGAAGCTCTCATTGCTTTCTCTCTCTCTCTCTCTCTCTCTCTCTCTCTCTCTCTCTCTCTCTCTCTCTCTCTCTCTTGGTCTCTCATTACGGGAATAGGGCTGAAGGCGTTGGAACGTCGACAAATGCCAGTTTCTGGTATGCGTCCGCCGCACACATACGTAAGGTTTCCACTCTCCCAATTTCATTCCTCTCTGCCATTGCACCAAAAGCCAACCCCTATACTGTGTATAAAGTCCCACTCGAGAAATTCGATGCTTTGCGCGCCGGTAAAAATCACGGCAAGAAACCCTTTGACCCACGCGATACACGAAGAATAAAGGGTCGCCGACCATTTTTCATCGCGACAATAAAAATAAAAGAGAGAAAAATTTAATTAAATAAATGTCCGAAATGCGTCTCTGAGAGACAGAAAACTAAATTGGTGAAAACGAAGAAACGGGGCACTGAGGGAAGTGGAGTTATACAATCCAAACAGAGCTTAGTTCGGTCAACTTTTATCTCAAAAGCAGTTCAATTTAATCAAAAGTATATAGCATTTTAGTATTATTGAACCGTATAAACATTATTATCATTATTTTTTCGTATTTCCGATGTTCTTTCGTGTGCTACATCGGGCCTTCACCATGCCATTTTGGTTGCACTTTGTAGCCCATTCTGTCGCTTCACTTTTTCAGTTGCTCAGAGACTCTTCATGGGCGAGACTGGAAAAACTTGACTTCGGCTGGCTGAATCCGTCATTGGGGGATGCCGATGAATGATTTATGGGAAAATGGTATATCAGGTTATTCAGAGATCTATCTACTCCATTGAATTATCGAATACTCGGATTGATCAAGTAATCTATTTTTTTATCTTGAGGAGCTATACCAGTGTGACATTAAAAAATCGATTTTTTTGCCTTTTTCGACAGTTTATACTTTCAAGAATATCCTGTAACAATTTCAAGGCCGTATCTCTAATCATTTTATCTTGCAAAAATCGATAGTTAAATATTTAAACGCGTTTTTCTCGAAATGAGATTTTTCAAATTTGCTGACATTGTAACTCCAAGAGCAATTATCCGATTGACTTGAAATATGAATTGAGCACTCTTGAATATATTTACTCTACAATGATGTAGGATATTTTTGATTGGATGAAAATTGACGATTTGGCATGGGAAAAAACGACCATTTTATAGGAAAGAAACATACTTTTTTCATAACTACGCCATTTTAGTAGATTTTGATATTTTTTGAAAATCCTACGTCATTGTACAGGAAATACCTTCCAGTTTAAAGACATTTTTTCCTTTTTCCGTTTCAGCTACTCAATCGGCAATTCACACTGGTATAGCCCCTCAATATCTCGTTGGCCACCTGTGAATCAACAATTTCATTGATCCGAGTGATTTTTTTCCCTCTGTCCACTCTATCGCATTTACACAAGGACACAAGGAAACTGTGGAAGGCTTGGGTTCTGCTGTCATCCAAAACGCTGTAAAACTGCCACCTGCAAGCCAGTGCGCTGCTAAGCGGTCACCGATTCAGGTATTGGTCAGCTCAGCTTGACATCGAAGATCGCTGAAGCCACGTGAAGACTACATGTTCGCTACTATCAGATCTTATCATCATTGTTATTTTTTTCATTAAGCAGAGATGTACACCTAGATGGTCGAGGTCGAGGATTTAGAAGCTATGAACATTCCGTCGACCGTAGAAGACCTACACTATGGGCCTGGTATCGATGATTCCACGTAAGTTGACAAATTTCATGATTTATTCATTCCCAAATTTTCAAACGCGTTTTTCTTATAACCGCGTTTTCCAAATCGGTACCCAAAATTTCTCGAAAACCAATTAACCGGTTGCCTTGAGGTTTTTGTGGTTATTCTATACACCATTATCTAGTACTTGTCATAGGATTTTTCTTTCCGTTACTTGGTTTTTGTTTTATACGTAAAATAATAACTAATTTTTGGCCCAAAAATCACTATTTATGTTCAAACGTCCGCCATTTCGTCATCAATCGTTATTTTCAAACTCGGCTATGACAAGTACTAGATTATAGTATCTAATTCAATAATCTTTTTGGTTTTTTTTTTCAGATGATTTTTTAAGAAACGCCAGTGGGTACCGTATACGCAGATTTTTTTACGATGCTCCGAGGATCATACGATATCTTTGTATATTTTTGATATTTTTAAAGCAAGAAAGTTAAACATATTTTTGAATGTATATACTTTTAGATAATTAAAACCCGAATCCGAAATTTCAAATAGTTTTCTTTAAAAAAATTCACAAAAATGACCTTTTTCCGGCTCCTAGGTGTATATCTCCCCTTAATTTACGGAGACAGCAAATGGGTATGAGGGTGACTCTACGTCGATGCAAGAAACCCCCCTTTATTTCTCTCTCCGTACAATAGTCGCCGCCAATTTAGTAATTACAGCATGTTTGGCGTTTTTATGCTCACGCGAAGGACATTTGAGCTCAATCGTTTCATTAGTTTAGCTTACCGATGTCGTTCGTAATTCAATCGATAAAGAAATCAATGCAGCTATACATGTAAATATATGTATAGACGTAGACGTATACGAAAGACCGGACGGATCATCTTCGCGAGGCAACCGGGGGTGGGGTGAAAGGGTCGAGTAGGATGAGGAAGTCAGTCCAGGAGAAACTGGCTAGAGACCTATGGACCAAATCATCCCGACCGGAGAGCTTGGCAGAATCACCCATATCTACTGCAATATATACAGGGTGTGCCTCTTATCTCTGCCACCCGAAATAACTCGATAATTATCGACGTCGCAAAAAAATGCTCCAGACAAAAGTTGTACGGTGTGAAGGGGGCCATTAAATGCGACCAATTTTTTTTTTTCGGTGGAGGCGCTGACGCCCCATGAAGGTCACCTCCACTTTTTTAAATGGAATGGTGCATTTTTTCCAACCATCTTGTGGAGCACCTCAAGCCACATAAAAAACTTTGGGGGTCAAAGTCGTTCAAGGTCATTCAAGGTCAGTATCAAACACCTATTAAAATGAAATACCAATTTAAATATCTCGGATCACTACAAAATATTTGCTAGTGATCCGAGATATTTGGATTTGTATTATCGATACTGACCTTGAATGACCTTGAACGACTTTGACTCCTTAATGTTCTTTATACGGCTTGAGGTGCTCCACAAGATGGTTGAAAAAAAATGTACCATTCCATTTTCCGTGTCCTATTTGAATCTTACACCTGATTTATCTCTCAAAATACTGCTCCGATCAAGTATTGAGTAAAATAAAACTTCAAGAATTCAAAATGTTGGTCCAAAAATTAAAACGGCGACGTCAAGATGCCCGACATGTTATTCAAACAGTGATCATCAATTTTTTTCACCAAAACATTTATGAGATCAAAACCAACAACTTGTGTAGGAAAAGTTTTTCTATGACGTTCGTAACTTTTTGGTTAGAATACCATTCTTTACTATTGTAGCGCTATCCAGAATGTACCACGAGGAGTTAAAGTCTTCAACGTCCCTAGTCTAAGGGTGCGTGTGTATGGTTGTTTGGGTTTATTCGATAACCCAAACAAACCCAAACAAGGATGAGGTCTCTGCAGCTTGTCACTTCGGCTGAAAATGGCATTCTAACCTACAAATGACGAACGTTATCAAAAAACTTTTCCTACAAAATTTGTTAGTTTTTGCCTGATGCATCTTTTGGTGAAACAAATGTACGATCTCATTCTTTAAAAAACATATCGGCTATCTTGATGTCGCCGTTTTGCATTTTGAACTAAAAAAGATGTTTTTTTGTCCCCCTTTGAACCTTGAAAGTTTTATTATACTCAATACTTGATCGGAGGAGAATTTTTCGAGATAAATCGGATGTAAGATAAAAATGGGACACCCGGTATATATATATATATATATATATATATATATATATATATATATATATATATATGCAGCAGACACACACCCACATACATGTCCATATGTATACATGTATAGGATCAGCACAAGCGAACGAGAGAGGCATTGAGCAGCACGATCCTGCGACCTACATCAACGCGGCTGGAGATACATTATTACTATCATCGAAAAGCAAAGCTCCCGATGCTCGTTGTAGTAGGGCAAGGGGGGTTGAAGGGTATGGGAAACGGCGCCACGTCGACCGGAGGGTTGTTCAGGGTCGGTTGCCATGGCGATCCAAGGGAACACAAGGGAGTGAGAAAGAGCGAGAGGAAGGGGGAAGGTGGAGAAGAGAGAAAAGAGAGAGTTCGTGGAAGCGCACCCTGGTAGCAAGCTCCCGATGCCAAGAGCAGCAGTTCTCTCTCTCTCTTTCTCACAAGCCTGCAGAATCAACCATCCCTTCTTTATCCACCCTATACATGTTCCCCGGAGGTCCAGATTCTATGGTTCTCTTTCACTCTTGTTCCGTTGGTTCGAAACTTCCCCTCGGAAAAGCTATCCATCCCTGTAGCTTCCCTGAACCCCACCCCCTGTTTGCCCTCTACCCTCTTAAGCCCTCGTCCGAATCGCCCCCCGTATCATGCTACCCCTATTTTTTTCATCCCTCCAACCCAACCGCACCGTTTCGTTTTTTGTTATTGTTTCCACGCCGTTTTCCGATTTTCTTCTCGACGCTGCTCCTTTTTCCGACGTTCTCGCTATCCGCAGACAAGCCGTTCCTCCTCGACACCCTCCTGGGGAAACCGCGAAAGTTTGCGGCCCTTCTCGCGCGGGCTGGCTCGAGTGAGCGCGTGTACTCGCTGATACGTGCTTTCGTTGATGAATATGCCGCGCGAGCAGCCCACGGGATGTTCGAAACGTTCTTGAAAATGCGACTGGAGGCCGGGAAATAGACTAGCGGGTTGTGTTTTAGGGCTGACGGGCATGGATAATGGGGTAAAAGAGGCTAGAGATGCGCTGCAAAAAATTGGGCTGACTGAATCCCTCATTGGGGGATGACCATGAATTGTTTATCGAAAAATGGAATATACGATTATTTCAAGAATTATTTATTCCATCGAACTAGTATATGCAGAGTGCATGAACGGACACAATTTTTTGGGGGATTGGGGGGAACATTTGCTACTTTTTTCACCCTTGGACCCTATGTCCTAAATGTCACGGTAATTGAGATATGATATTTTTCGTTTTTTTTTTAATTACCGGAAATTTTGCCTTTAATCGTCATAACTTTTTTATTCGTGGTTGTTATAGCACGAAATAACTTTTGTTGTATTCTGCAATGTATGTTTATTATAAATGAATTATTATTTGATAAAATTCCGTCGACATAAAGATACGGACGTTTCTTCACTAATCTTCATTTGTAATTAAACTCTGAACATTTTACTTTGAGATAATTTACGATATTAAAACGAACTCCTATCAGGTCAACCTTAAAATGACTATTTTTTAAAAATCACGATTGGATATCTCTCCCGGAGTATCCGGGGGTGATGGCCATAGGAGTAGAGGTGAGATGGCCAGTTACCCAGCAGTATGGTCTCGGTTTTTTTTTTGGTTTTATATTTTGATTCTTAATTATTATTTTTTTGGCCACATCTAGAACACATATAATCGAAATCAGTATGATTTTTGTGAACCCAAAGTTGGCACACTATCCACTGAAGCCAGTCTTCGATGAGACGAGGTTCATAATAATGTTCTCCTCAACATTTTTTGTCATTGTTCTTATATCGTCTTTCTAAGATCTTCCTGGGTATTTCGTAGGTCTACATCACTAATGGCTGCTGTTACGGAGAGATATACACCTAGATGGTCGAGGTCGAGGATTTAGAAGCTTTGAACATTCCGTCGACCGTAGAAGACCTACACTATGGGCCTGGTATCGATGATTCCATGTAAGTTGACAAATTTCATGATTTATTCATTCCCAAATTTTCAAACGCGGTTTTCTCAGAGTCACGTTTTTCAAATGGGTACCCAAAATTTCTCGAAAACCAATAAACCGATTGCCTTGAGGTTTGTTGTGATTATTCTATACACCATTATCTAGTACTTGTCATAGGATTTTTTTTCCGTCACTTAGTTTTTGTTTTATAGGCAAAATAATAACTAATTTTTGGTTCAAAAATCACTATTTATGTTCAAACGTCCGCCATTTTGTCATAAATCGATATTTTCAAAATCGGCTATGACAAGTACTAGATTATAGTATCTAATTTAATAATCTTTTTGACTTTTTTTTCAGACGATTTTTGAAGAAACGCCAGTGGGTACCGTATACGCCGATTTTTTTACGACGCTCCAAGGATCATACAATATCCTTGTATATTTTTGATATTTTTAAATAAAGAAAATTAAACATATTTTTGAATGTATATACTTTTAGATAATTAAAACCCCAACCCGAAATTTCAAATAGTTTTCCTTGAAAAAATTCACAAAAATGACCTTTTTCCGGCCCCTAGCTGTATATCTCCCCTTAATGAGTCTTGAGTATAGTTCCCTCTTAGATCAATTACTTTTTTCTTGTACTTATTAGGCATCTAAAACAAATGTAGAGAAAATGAATGACTACAATACAAAATAATACAAAATGAATACAAAATTAACCATTACTTTTACAAAATAACATCACCACAATGTAAAACATGAAACCTTCAAAACCATTTAGCAGTAGACAGAATAATTAAAAAGGATTTTACTTACTTAACATTCTTTTGCCAAACTTTTGCTCGTACACTTACACCTGCGCACGACGCGAAGCGAATTAAGCAGTAACAGGTGAGCGCTAGTGCGCGGTTCTATGAAACATTGCTATTGGCCATCTCTCCCTTATGGCCAACGCCCCGGAATTACCCTAAATGTATGACAAATTTAAACTTTTAAATTCATTATAAAAAAAAACTTATTCTCTTTATTTTGACCACATAATGGATTATTTCTATTACATGTAGTATACCGTTGGGAAGGGTAGAAACGAGAAAACTTTTTTAAACAAAACTAAGTTTAAAATAGTTTTTAGTTTTTTTTTATAATGAATTTAAAAGTTGATATTGTCATACATTTAGGTATTTTTAAGACTTTGGAAGCTCATGAGCCACTTTCTTGGAAGAAATTGTATCGAATAATGATTTATATATAATAAAATTACATTGTAGAATACAGCAAAAGATATTTCGTGCTATTACAACCGCAAACAACAAAATTATGACGATTTGGAGGCGAAATTTCGGGTACTTAAAAAAAATTATATCTCAATTACCGCGACACTCAGGACATAAGGTCAAAGGGTGAAAAAACTAGCAAATGACATTTCGATGGCTGCCGGTAAATAGATAATCACGTTGTTACAAATGATTTTTTTTTCCCTGGGTGTATTCTTTGCTAGCTGGCCTAACGTGTCTGGGGAGACAACCGAGAGAAATTATTTTTTTTTTTCATCGGACAAAAATTATATTTGGATCTCGACTTACTAGACTTTTGCTTCATATTCGATGGAATGATGTATTTACTTGAACTGAATGTTCCATTTGATGGTAACTGTCTCTAAGGAAGATTTTTAAGTTAACTTTATAATATTTTATTTCGGTTGGATGCATTTTTTATTTAGTTCAACAAAATGTCATATGCATAGTATTATTTATTAGATATTTCTAGTATTTATTAAAAATAGTATTTCATTCGAGTCTGATAACATCATTCATTCCTTCAACAAATTTTTTTGTTGCTGTTTGTACAAGAAATCTCGGTTCATGTCACCATAAAATAGTGGGTCTGAAATTAGACTTAGATTCAAACCAGTAGCGGAATTTTTTATAAAATGTGGAGAATGTTACGTTTCAAGGTTATTGAGAATACGATCGATGCCCAACACGATGTTCCCTTGAATGGGATGCACGGCGCGCTCTTATTCCGCCTACTAAATATTTATTTGACTATATTACATTATTTAGTAGACGAATAATATATACCCTGCTAAAACATTCATTTTACTCGAATAAAAGATTCCTCTGAAGTTAACACTTCGTCCTTCAAACGTAACCATCCGTTTAAACCTAATGAATATACGACGTCGAAGTTTGCAACGTTGGAATGCAACGATTTTTTTCTTCACTTTTATCACCATCCAAAATCGTTTTCATAAACCTGGAATAAGAATACGTGAAAACGTTTAAGGGGGGATTGTCTTTTTTTTCGCAAAATTTACCGCTTTTTGGGAATTTTTTTGTGAAGAAAGTATACAACGGAAAACTTGTGAAACTTGGCATATAGTTTTATTGATCTGTTTACTACATACAAAAATTTTTTTAAACAATTTCATCAAAAAATCCCCCTTTAAACGCGTTTTTCTCGAAACAGCTTTTTCACAACTGGTGTGCACGATTTCTCAAAAACTATTCAACCGATTGCCTTGAAATTTGGACAGAATGCTCAGCTGACATGCTTTTATCGTTTGATGAAGCAAAAAAGCAATACGTTTAATAGTTTTTTTTTTATAACAAAAAATCGATCAATTTTTTTCGAAAAATCGATACTTCAAGTTCAAAACGTCACCAAATCGTCAATTTTTTTCCCCTTCATCGAACGATAGCTATATGTGTCTAAAGTAAAATGCTTTTTGGGTTTTTGTTGCAGGATAAACGTGAAGGCTGTAATCGTGCACACCATCAAAAAAGGACCATCGCGCGTCGAGGGGGTGGGAGGCGGATTTCTTAATGAAATTGTTGAAAAAATTTTTTGTATGTAGTAAACAGATCAATAAAACTATATGCCAAGTTTCACAAGTTTTCCGTTGTATACTTTCTTCACAAAAAAATTCCCAAAAAGCGGTAAATTTTGCGAAAAAAAAGACAATCCCCCCTTAAGGAGCTATACCAGTGTGGCATTTAAAAAAATCTATTTTTTCGCGGTTTTCGACAGTTTATACTTTCAAGAATATTTTGTAAAAATTTCAAGGCCGTATCGCTAATCGTTTTATCTTGCAAAAATCGATAGTTAAATATTTAAACGCGTTTTTCTCGAAATGAAATTTTTCAAATTTGCTGACATTGTAACTCAAAGAGCAATTATCCGATTGACTTGAAATTTGACCGGAGTACTCTTGAATATATTTACTCTACAATGACGTAGGATATTTTTGATTGGATGAAAATTGACGATTTGGCATTGAAAAAAACGACCATTTTATAGGCAAGAAAACAGATTTTTTCATAACTACGCCATTTTGTTAGGTTTTGATATTTTTCGAAAATCCTATGTCATCGTACAGGAAATACCTTCCAGTTTAACGACATTTTTCCCTTTTTCGGTTTCAGCTACTCAATCGGCCGGAATCATGTCAGCAGTGGAGCCACTTTTTTTTGGCGTCTCTGAGGACAGCGCACAAGTCGCTTGGATCTCAATATTTTTCCATGAAAAAATTATGTAATATAGTTCAAATATAGCCAAAAATATTCTTAATTTTCCGAAACATAAAATTGAGTACTTTTCTTCCAAAAAATTGCCGAAAATCACCCAAATGTTCAGCGTTCACACTAGCCCCTTAAATGATTTTCACAGCCTACATCGGCCGAAAAAAAAAACAACCAGAAAGGAATTCATTTTCGTTGCATTCTACGGATGCAAACTTCAACGTCACGTGAATATTTCGTTCGAAGTGAATGAAAATATAATTGCAAATAAAAGTGCGCTGAATGTACTCCGGCTAATTGAATTCAACTAATAATTTGTCTTGGTGTCGCATGTTTGGGTTCGAGACAGTCGGAAAACCGGAAAGACACGCAACACGCATACATACATATCGATTATAAGCGACCATCCAGCCGACGCGGAACGCACATTCTCGTGCTTGTTAAAAAGTAATTACTTTTGGGAAACTCATGAGCTTCGTTATTAAAACGAGCACTCGTATCCCAAGGGTAAAAACCGCGGAGAAGAGATCAAAAGAATAAAAATAGAAGAAAAAAACGGGAGTAGAAAACAAACGAAAATGCACAAGTTTTGCCATGCATAATCCCGTGCTGAAATGTGACCGAACGTTCCCTACTTTGGGTCGGGGGCTGACCAGGCTTGCCTCGTCTGATGCACCCTACCGGACCCTCTGATGGGTCAGACCAGGAAGATGGTAAAATTGTTTTTTACGGCTCAGCCTCTATGCTTGGATATTTCAATGTTCAGGCCGGGATACATTGCGAGCAATTACACTCTGACGTAATGCATACCCGCCCAGAAAATTGACATTTCCTGAAAAGTGGAGTCTGACTTTAAGGGGGTAACCCTCTCTGGAAACGCCAAAAAATCGTTTTTGCATATTGTTATAGTGTGAACTTTCGAGAAGATTTTAAGACCAACCGGAGCTTGAAATTCTAAAAATTTACGAAGTTACACCTGTTTTAGTTGAACAGTGCGCGTCGGGTTCACCGCGATCCGTCGAGTTTGAACGCGATTATCTCGAAACTACTTATCTTGACACGGCGGGATTGATATCTTGAGTAACTTTTAAACTATTCACTTAAGGGCATGTACAAGGTCAACATAACCTCACAAACCTTCCATCCCAATTTTCTCATAGATAGTTACATTTTTTAGCCAAAAATAAAGCATTAGGCTCTGGAGAATTCCCTGACGCAGAGCTTGATGATTTCCTTTTGCCCTAAATATTATTCATCTCTGAGGAATTTCTGTTCGAAAATTTCAGCTATCTTTCTCGCACTCATATGTCACGTGGTAGATCTGCTACTTCGCCTTAAGGGGCCAGTCCACTTTGGACATTTCAAAAAAACGATTTTAAAATTTTTTTTTTGAAAGGACATACATTCAGAAATATTGTGTCAAAATTTTATGAAAATCCGAGCTCTCTAAGTATTTTTTTACCGGCACGTCAGGACCTCATTTCGTTTAGCTGAGCGTATAGCGCGCTCGGCCGGTTCATAGTATAAAGTTCAAACGCGTTTTTCTCGAAACAACGTTTTCAAAATCTAGCTCCATCGTATCTCTAAATCTAATAAACCGATTCTCTTGAAATTTGAACCACATATTGTAAACATGATTCGCAACAAGATGACCCTCGATGGTTTTAACATTTTTATTTTTACTCTTTTTTTTGAGAAAAACTGCGAAAAAACGCGTTTTTAAAATACTTTTTTCGTTTTTCATCTGCCTTTTTTTTATTTTTTGATAAAACTTTATATCCGAGGGCCATTTTGTAGCTGGTATCATACTGAATCTAATGGACTTTGATTTTTTCGTTTCAGACAAGCCGTTGTCGAGTTGTGATGGAGCTACCTAGCCCACCTATTTTTGAGGCGTTACGTTAAACTATAGTTTTTGTACTTAAAAATGAATAACAATGAATAACATTTTCTTTAAAATGCATTTCAAGACTTTATTCAACAAGCCCAACAACTTTTATATTCATATATTTTATAAAATCCTTTTAAAAAATCGCGAAAATAGCCTTTTTGTGGCTCCAAAGTGGACTGGCCCCTTAAACTGGCACAGTTAGCATTCAAACAGTAGTCATTTTCGGTTCGCGATCGCATTTTTTAATTGGACGAACCATTTGTTAATAACAATGACTTCAGCATGTTGTTTTTCAAGAAAAAAATAAGGTTTTCTTTGGAAAATCTGTCATTTTTCGTATTTTTCGAAATTTCGAAAATCGGATCGTGAACTTATAGCCAGTTTCATATATTTGAAGGATTTTTTTTTTGTTTTCGTTTCAGATTACATCTAAGCCTGGTAGAGATCCCGCCGTTTCGGGCCTCGCCGCTGGAGAACTGCAACGCCAACTGCAGCACCATAAACAGTTCAAAAGATTTTCTTCCCAAAAAATCACATCGTGACCACAATCATGTGTACAGCATGCTGGAAAGAAATGAATTTATTCCAACCAATTTTTTACCAGGAAAAAAATTCATGATTCTGACCCTCCAAATTGGGCTTCCAGAGAGGGATACCCCGTTAAGGCGGTCCTCTAGTTTCTCGGGTCGAAAAAATCGATTTTTTTTCTTCATAAATCACATCTACAACATGTGTAGAAAATGTGTGCCAAAGGATTTTTCGATATTCGAAGTGGTTCACAAGTTACGGCCCTGGAACGGAGCAGGTATACGGAGCGCGCGCCGGGAGCGCGAACTTTCAAACGCGTTTTTCTCGAAACACCATTTTTCGAAACGGTGACCACGATATTTCAGAAACTACTGCACCGATCTTGTTCAAATTTATACAGCATCTTTAATATGTTATAAGCCAGCGATTGAACTAGGATTATCATGATTGCTTCGATAGTTTTTTTTTGTACGAGCGAAAAACTTGAGAAAAAATGAGTAAAAAATAGAATGTAATTTTCAAAAGTGTATAAAAAAGTCAATTTTTGTAATTTAGAATTCACTCTAGTTCAATCGCTAGTCTTAAATATGAAGATTAAAATGCCGTTTGGTTTTTTCATTTCAGATAAGCAGAACAGCCGCAATCTTGGTCACCGTCAAGCATCTCTTTTACTTGACGTCTTCCTGTCGGCCACTATAACGTTTATTCTATTATATATTTTGACTTCAAAAAATTTGTAAAGCTTATTTAAATGTTAATAAAGATTATGCAAAAACAATGAGATTGATTATTTCGATGCTTTGCCCGTAAAAAATTATTGAAAAAGCCGTAAAAAAACAGCCGAGAAACTAGAGGACCGCGTTAAGGTATTCCTTCGCGGAGGGTCGAATTAGAGGGGGGGGGGGGGGGAACTTATAAGCATGGCCTTTTGAATCATGGGGTAAATTACAGTGGCGCTTAATACCCAACGATAAATTGTCATAAAAAGATCGCATCAATTTGGTAGATTTAGACATTTTTACATTTTCTCTGAAACGTCACGGCTACGAAAATTCTTCTGGTAGTCACATTTTTCCAAGTCTTATCATTAATATTTTCTTTAAACATTCGGTGACCCACCGTTCTTATTGTTGTTACGAAATCTTTAGATTTCTATACTCGCGTGAGCAGTTTATATCAGGCATCTAAAGTTATTTAGTGTATAAATTATTAGATAGAGATGTGGCCATGTCATCTCTATCTACTCTTGAGATATAATAGTTTAACGAGTTACACGCATATAGAACTTGCAAAAAATCGTTTTTTTATTGCATTTTTGGAATGTACAAATATGTGAGTATATTTCCTGAAAATTTCAAATCGATCCAGCGAATATTCTCGGAAATACACACATATTTGTAAGGACGCTCGGAGCGCGACAAAGTTGAAGTTGAAACTTCAAACGCGTTTTTCTCAAAAAGGCGTTTTCAAAGTCGTTGAGCACGATTTCTCAAAAACGGCTCAATCGATCGGTCTGGAATTTTAACACAACCTTGACAGATATATTCTTCAGGTATTGATCGAAGGAATAAGATTTCCGATAATTATTTATATTTTTTTCGACGATTTAACGAAAAAAATTTGGTCGAAAATCGAAATTGTTTCTTTCCGGAGCCACAATTTTGTCAAAAATTAAAATTTCGACTATTCCTTCTATCAATACCTGGATTCATCTATCCCCTAAAAGAATCTTTTTGGTTTTTTCATTTTAGATAATCCAAATCGGAGATACTTTGCTCACCGCCGGACACTTTTTTTCGGGGGCCTCTAGGAGACTTCCTACAGGAGACTTCCTACAGGAGCAATGTTAATGAATATTTTTAAAATAAAAAATGCAAAATGATGCCACTACACTGCCTAATACTTTTCGTTTCGCCAAAATGAAATCCTCTTTCAGAAAAAATTCGTAAAAAAACGACTTTGTTGGCCTTGCAACTGCGTATAACGCCTTAAGAGAAAAAATAGCTCCACGTCCGACCGTAGTCTGCACTTACAAAGGGTACCCCAAAGCACCGTAGAAGACAGGCCAGTCGCCTTGGCCGCGAACAAATTATAGTCATATTGGCTTAAAGTTGCGCTTGGTGTCGTTTTGATCCCGGGTGACCACGGAGGGTGAATGGGGTGAAATTTTACCCGGGTATATCGCGAAAAGCCCTTTAAGGGGTTACCCTCACTTGCGATTTTGAAAAAATCGATTTTTTTTATTGCATTTTTTTGAAGTATAAGTATCTGAGAATATGTCCTGAAAATTTCAAGTCGATTCGAACAAAATTGACTGAGATATGAGCGTTGAAAGGGAAGAATCCGCGTTGAAAGAGGGTTGAAAGAGAAACTTTAAACGCGTTTTTCTCAAAATGGCATTTCTGAAGTCGGTGACCAAGATTACTCGAACACTAATGAACCGATCTTCTTGAAATTTTGCAGGCTCATTTAATACATAAAAATGTAGTCTTTAATCGTTCGATTTTTTTTTTCGAAAAAAATGGCCCCTTTATAGCCAAAAAACGGCCGTTTTTTTTCGTTAAAATCGAACCATTAACTTTGACTGTCCGCCATTTTGTGAAAAATGAATATTTTTTAAAATCCTTCGATTAAAGACTAGTTTATACTTATATTTGACTAAATCCATCCGCATTTTTTTTTCAGATGATCCACTTCGCCGCAATGTTGATCACCGCAAACCGTGTATATAAAAACATTATTTCATTGACGGCCATTTGCCACTAAACAATGTAATATTTTTCAATAAAAAAATTACTGAAAGTTCTTCAAGATGTGTTCTTTAAGATGGTATATTGATCGATTAAAAAAGTTTTGTAGTTTTCTTTAAAAAAATTCATGAAAAAGGCCTTCTTTTGCGCTACAAGTGGGGGTAACGCCTTAAGTACTTGATCATTTCTCTGTCCAGTTCGGTTATTTCCCGATCTGTTCCCCGTGACTGTCCTGATAATTTCCCACTTGTTTCCCGGCCGGTTCCTTATCAGTTCTCAAAACAGGGACCGGCGGATCGGATCCTGGCCTAAGACCGGTTACATGACGAACCTGATCCACGCTGGAAGGTCTGACAATGGCCTGATATTATCGAGCGAAGGCAGATAAGAAACAGTACGTTTGCCCAACTCAAATTTCTCCACGGGATATTCCTCCCAAATGAAATACGATCGGGGATGAAAACTGTTTCTCTCACGTGTACCACGGGAATATTCAGGTTCCCTGAAAATATTGTGCTTTTTATTCTCTCGTTCAATCCACCTGTAGAGCATCCTCGTAACATGATCGATTCATTTCCAATGCTAGTTGCAAAATTTATCTTTAATGTAAACAACCGTCGAACGGCAAAGTATTTCATGAATCAAATATTTCCCTATAGAAAATAACAATCACACCTATACACATTATTCTAGATTTTTTCTTTATCGCTGAAGATGTTTCCAAGCTTTCTTTGTATTTTTTATGGGAATAAATGGAACTTTTTCAGGCCAAATGGGATCTTGATAAAATGTGGGTCTGCCGAAAGCACGAGAATCTCGTTTCCGGCGAATAAATCAACGACAGAAGAGGAAAAGGTGACGAGATATAATATCCTACGTGGGTGAACGAGAAAGAGGCGCGTTGTTGGGAAATTATCTTGAAAAAAATAAAATAAAGGGCAGAAAGCAGGAGAGGCGAATGAGGGAAACACGGCTAGTGTGAAAATGTTACGAAGAAAAATAAGTCCTTGGGGATCGGGGAAAAGGCTCTGAGTCCATAATAAGTTTTGAATTATTAAGGCACAAAACGAGAAAGGGGGAGGAGAGAGAGAGAGAGAGAGAGAGAGAGAGAGAGAGAGATTTCCCTCAGGAAACTCGGTGAATGTTTCTTTCATCAAAAGCTCTCATGTTGCCCTTTCGTGTAGAAAAATTACGCTAACCGGCGTATCTCTCTTCCATTCTTCCTGGCCACTCTCCATCTCGACTTTCGTGCTCACGATAAGAGAACACGAGAACTAAAATTCAAAATGATCGAAAAGCTCGACGAAAATTTTGAAAGTACGGCTAGAGTGCCCGAGACTCGAGTACGGTGAAGGAAAAATTCGGTAAACTTTAAGGTACGCGCCAAGAGAAAAGTTACGAAATTGCAAGAGAGAGCGAGAGGGGGTGGGGCGAAAGCAGACGGTGCGAAAAGCTTTCGAAGAAAGAAAAGGGGTCGCGCGTATGGCTGGTAAGGAGATCAGTGAGGAGGTAAAGATTCGAAATCGCGAAGAGGAGATCCAGTTATATACGACCACTGATAACCCAACGGATCGACTTCCCTCCCCCCTCTCGTCCTACAGTCCTTTCGTCTGGTCTCGTGCTCCGAAGGAGCGATAAAAAGAAAATAGGAAAACTCGCGTTTCGGGATAAAGGCTTTTGGAGAATCGTTTAGACGCCTGGAACTTTGGCCAATTTTTTTCCCATCCTTGCATCGAAAAGGCTTTTCTCCTCGATTGATATCACGACGAATAAAAGTCACGTGAGTCACGGAAATAGGAAAGTGGAGAACTTTTTTTGTCATGCCACAAAATTAAAAAAGGCACAATGCTTTGCATTTTTATTGGTTCGAGAACAACTAAAATCCCTCACGTAGGCCGGTTTTTTTGTGATGTTATTCCAGGAGGGATATACACTGCCAGCCAAAAGTTTGCGTACACTAGTCGAAATTTCATACCGCACTAAAAGTTAAACAGCGGACTCAAAAATGGAGATAATTGAATTTCTCAAGTAGCGTTTTAAAGAAAACAAATTTACCTTTATTTTGTTTTCTTTAGAAAATTCTCTACGATTTTTTTTGCCCTGGTACGCACTTTTGAACGTGACCATTTTTCGGCTATTTTTTGGCCGTCGAAAATGAACCGCAAAGTTTGTGGAAAAAATGTTCCTCCATTTTTTCCATGGCTAACTTGAAAAGGATATCTAAACCGACATTTTTGGTTTTTAGAAAGTCTCTAACGATTTTTGTCGCTCCAGTGTTGCACTTTTAGCTAAAAAATACATACTTTAGGAAAAAATGCGTCATCGAAGAACTGTGGGGTTTCAGAGGAATTGTCAAGAGGGTAAGAAGTTTCGTGGGTTCACACTGGAGGGGCTAGAATTTTGTCAGATTTTTTTTACCATTTTTGGTTGGAAGTTCGATGAGTGGAGAGGCTCTACTTGGGAATTATGGGGTCTAGGACAATATATTAAGAACGGAAATGTGTTTATGTGTTTATTTGTAATTAACTACGATTTCTTAAAAAAAAAAAATCGGTTGAACTCGGAGAATCGTTGTCAGTTGGTTGTTGTGCCTCGAGAAGTTTCGGGTTTAAGACAAAATTTGAAAAAGAAAAAACGTAATCTTTCATTTTATAATCGCTGGCATTTTACAAGATTTCTTTTTTGAAACCTTTGTACAGTGATTTTTTTTCCAAATAACGAGGTGCTTTTTTTAACCCTTATCACAAATTCAGCACCCCACAACTTTAAACTTTTAGACTTGCTTTTTAACACAAAAAAATAGTCAATCCAGTTTCTTACCTCCTCTATACAAGTTTTTCATCGAAAAAAGATTCTCCGAGTTCCGCAGATTTCTTTCTAATCTAAAAAAATGGTTGTTAATTAAAAATAAAAATGTAAACAAATACATTTTCTTAATACATTGTTCTAGACCCCAAAATTCACAAGTGGAGCCTCTCCACTCATCAAAGTTCCAACCAAAAATGGTGAAAAAATGTCCAGAAAACATTTTGAAAAAATTATAGTCACTCCCGTGTGAACCCGTGTAACTTTTCACCCTCTCGAAAATTCCTCTGAAACATGTATTTTTTAGCTAAAAATGCAATACTGGGGCGAAGAAAAATCGTTAGAGACTTTCTAAAGAACGAAAATGTCGGTTTTCATATCCTTTTTAAGTTTACCATGGAAAAAATCGAGGAAAACATTTTCCACAAACTTTGCAGTTAGTTTTCGACGGACAAAAAATAGCCAAAAAATGGCAACGTTGAAAAGTGTGTACCATGGTGAAAAAAAATCGTAGAGCATTTTCTAAAAAACAAAATAAAGGTAAAGTTGTCCTCTTCAAAACGCCACTTGGTAAATTCAATTATCTTTATTTTTGAGTTCGCTATCTAACTTTGAGTGCCGTAAGGAATTTCGACAAGTGTACCCAAACTTTTAGCCGGCAGTGCACATTTACAGCGATCAAAAAATCGATTTCTTTTTCCTCTAAACGATAGAATTATACATGTAGAATATTTTCCCAAAGTTTTAAGGCGAAATTCGAAGAACTTCAAACGTTACAGCCCGTCAACGCTGTGCCTCACCGTTCGGATTCGTAGCGCGCGCCGCAGGTAGAAGCGACAGCGCAGACGGGCAGGCAGAACTGGTCGAAAAGTAATTAAATTAACGACAAACAATTACAATGACAACTGCAATTGACAATTTAATTACTTTGTAACAGATTACTTAAGTAATTAGCTACCACAAGTACTCAACGCAATCTAATTCAAATTAAAAACGCGTTTTTCTCAAAACTGCATTTTCGAAATTGGCGTTCAGGATTGCTCAAAAACTATTAGGCTGGTGAAGTTGAAACTTGGTAGAAAAATCGATAATATTGCTACCTTCTACTTGACGCAAATTGTTTTTGAAAGATTACAAAAAAACAATTACTTTTTTCATCCAAATGCAGAAATTTCGCGTCAAATGTTGATTTTTTTTTTTTGTAAATGCGTGTCATTCTCATAAATTTGCATTTTCTTCATTTTAAGTACTGTCAAATAGAAACTATACTTGTTCAAAGTGAAAAAAATTCATTTTTTTGCAAATCAAAGTCTACGGGAAGGTGGACTGCCACAGATCGGTCATTTTGATGATAAATTAATTAAAAAAAATTGTTTTGTATACTTAAATATACTATCAAAGTATACCTACAGTTTGCTAAATGTAGCATAATTATTTCTTAGTTTTAAAAATCCCGCAAAATTGCTCGATTTTTTCCAGTTTAAATGTAGGTATATCCCACCTTCAAGTAGGCAACCAAACTTAGGATCATTTCACGGGGTTTGTTGGTGAGCCTTTTACACCTAACTGCCTAATTATCGACTCGAATCCCGGAAATCGCACGTGCGACTATGCTTTTTCCATTAAAAAAAAGACGAAGGAAAATTCACAATAGACGAAGAGAAAGGGGGGAGCGAGAGATGAGACAGGAAGAAAGTGCGGTATCATATAGAATCCCATAAACCGAGTCGATCGTTAATAACACCGAGGTAGACCGGATGGGTTCGAAAGTGGACGTAAAACCCCGGAACGACCGCGTTCAACGCCAAAATCCTCCTCCCCCCGCATGTTAGGTATTATATTCCCGATTCGCATTGGTCATTCGCATAACCAAGGAGATTCGTCGATTAATCATCTTTCTCTGCATTGTACACGTACGTAATATTTCAGGAATAGCCTGATAGGAATAGCTGTATAGATCGTGACTGCAGAATTTTCATAAGCTGATATGCAAATATAGACATGCAGCTATGTGGCATATGCATGTCATCGAAAATGCCTTATTAGAGATTTGGTTGGACAATATCCTTAACCCTTTGCGGCAAAGTGCACCTACCCGTGCGGAAATTGAGTTGGGGCTGTGATCGGGCCCCAATAATATTCCCCTAACTTCATTCGGGCCCTAATCTGGAAGCCACATGAGGGCCGTTAGCGGCCGGTCACACTTTGTCAACAAGGGCCATTAAAGGCGCAACGACCGGGGCCTTATTAGTTGCCTCAATGGTACCTCATCAAAACCATTTTAGCGCCCTGAAAATGCCTCAACGGCCCCTCATCATAACCATTTCAGCGCCAGAAATATGCGTCAGGGTATATCTGTATTTGTTTTTATGTAATTGTTCATGTGCATAGGTGTGGGCGTGAGTACATGTGTATGTATGTGCGCGCGCGTAGAAATGTGATTGCGTATTTGCATGTGAGCCTTTATGACAAACTGCCATGACAAAATTAGAATAAAAAATAATCCATTCTAAGGAATGGATGTGTAGTAGAAATTAAAAAAAATATATGGGTCTACTGAATCACTAGAATCTATTTCCATTGAGGGAAAGATCTGGAAAACAAAGACCAATTTATTTACTTATCCTACACAGTCAGATAAAGTTTATGAATGGGAAATATTAGCGAAGTCTTCAGAAGAAATAATTTTCCCTATGATGAGTATTGAGCGGAAATTAGTTGCTATAAAAATGTCGAGAAAACCGGTTGGGACTGTTCACACTTATGCGCTAGCATTACTCCATGCATGAGTGAAACGATGAGTAATTGTTTGTATCTATGTAAAAGGTTTCGTCAGTTTGATAAATAAATACTGTCTGATGTTTGTCTGCATATTTGTGTCCATCGTTGATTTTTTATTTGCTAATGCCCTTACGCTTTTTCCCCATTAGCGTTCGATAATATTATTCGATCGATGTATATAATCGATTTGAATAATTGAAATACCATCAACCATGTAGCCTAAGCTATTTATACTGGTTTATCGCTATAATAGTCAGATCTGGGCCTATTGTGGAGATCCCTACTTGTTTATCCCTATACTGGCCAAGTCTGGGCCTATTGTGGAAATCCCTACAGGTTTATCCCTATAATGGCCAAGTAGGGTCCTTTTGTGGAAATCCCTACAGGTTTATCCCCATAATGGCCAAGTCGGGGCCTATTGTGGAAATCCCTACAAGTTTATCCCGATAATGGCCAAGTCTGGGCCTATTGTGGAAATCCCTACTAGGGAAAGCACTAGGAAAGCCCTGAAAGGCCCTTATTTTTATTAGGGATGCCCTATCAGTTTTCCGCACGGGTAATTCAATGCAGATTTTGACGATTCAAAAGTGTTTTTTGATTAAATAACGCAGTTGTAAATGCGTTACCAGGTTCCTAGGACTGCAATAACTACTAAAACATACCTATTAATTTTTTTCACGTAGCGGGTGTCATCAATAACGAATGTGCAAAAAAACGAACTTTTTACATCATAAATCTAATCACGACTAATCTAGCAGGTAACCCACAACCAAAAAATAGGTTAAAACTTGGTTTTTGTTCCACTGAATACCAACCCGAAGTCTAAACCGGCAAATTGAAAATGGCGGACCCAATATGGTGGCTGTAAATGGCAAAAACTATAGGATTTTTTTCCAAATTCGATGATCTATTTTTTTGGGGGGGGAGCTTATTTCATGTAACAGCGTGTACCAACTTTCGCTATCATCAAACGACGTTTTGCATTTATGGTCCGCCATATTGAATTCGCCATCTTGAATTTCCGAATTTTGAGTGCTGATTCGTAATCAGTGACCCCGAAAACCCCCGAGTACAAAATTTCAAGCCAATTGCACTTAAAGTAAAATGTATGCTTCAAAGGGTTAAGGCGATATTACCCTATAGAAACTTCAAAAATTCGATTACTTTTTTAAATTTTCTCAAAATCTCAAAGTCTCAAAAATAATTATTTGAAATTGTAGAACTCCGATAGTTACAGAGGCCTAAAGGCTGCGGTGCATTGGGATGCGGCAGGTAGTCATCCCCTCGACCGTTATACCTCGACCGTTGTGTCCATTGTATACCGACTTGGGGTATTTCCCTATCCCTTGCCCCCCTTGCAGTCCAATACCCAAGGTACCCTTACAAATAGTCAGTATACTTTTGAGCTCTGCAAAGCTCTGTCAGTATAAGTTTGCACTGTGGCAAAAACACCATACATATTGCTAATTATTTAGCTGTCGTCATTGTTAATGGAGGATTCCAGCAAATCCTAAAAATGATGGATGTATTGGGAATCAAAATCGGCCCTAACGCAAAACAATACGCAGAGTGTGGAGACAACGAGCATATACAACGGTCCAACAGACGGGTGTCTACCGCATCTAAAGAGGCGCGGACCGCCAGAAGAGAAGCGAGTGCGGCTCAATATTCTTTTTTTGAAGCTGAGGAAGGTGGTCTGTATGGTCCCGGTATAGCTGATTAAGGGTAAGTTACTTAAATCAGTTGTTATCCACCGTAAGTGCAGCCGCATCAGTGCAAAATGTATGGCAAACTTTAAACGCGTTTTTCTCGAAACGACATTTTTCAAGTCGGGCGCACGTTTTTCTCAAAAACTATTGGACCGATTGACTTCCCGTTTTGCACACAATTCGTGGGAACCTTCACCTATAGTCTGAACTAGAATGCTACCGATAGCTTGAATATTTTAGCCCTGCTCTCATGTTTTAGTCGACACTTCTCCTTCAAAATTAAAACTTAATTTTCAAAAACCTGCGATTCCGATAAAAAAAATTCGTACCTGCTTAGTTCTAGTTCGGACGATAACTACATTCATATAGATTTTGAAAAAAAATTGTTCGTCTGTTTCAGACGGCTAGGATCGCCGTAATCCGTGCGCCCGATTGGACGAGCGTCTCACGTCACGACCTGCGTAACAGCGCATAACCCGTATAGATTTCAATAAAGTATTTCATAAAAATTTGTGTTGCTAGTTGAAACATGTCTCAATATGCGTAAAAAACCCCGGCACTGTAGGGTTGATAGTTTTCGCAAAATTAATTCCTAAAAATTACTTAAAAAATTAGCTTCTAGACGACAATACTGCCTCAAGTGATGTAATGTAGCGATGTGTCGCATGGAAGTTCCCATCGGAAATGCCTTATTGTAGAAGCTTTGGTTCATCCATCGAATGAAGATGAATTGGCCATAGGAAAAATGGGTCTTTGGAAATGATCCCAACTATCTGCCGTCATCATCACTGGATCACTCAAAGATCTCTGCAGCAGGACAAATCTACCGAATGAAGAGGATGAAGCGCCAGGTCGATGGATGATCTAAGATTTAATTAAGAGTACGAAGAGAAAACGAAAGAGAGTGAGAGAGAGTGTCCGTATCCACCCAATGGGAAGGAGTACCAGCAGGACAATGCTCTCAAGTGACAGCCAGATAAGGTCCATGAAAGAGGCTCTAAATCTTTTTGGTCCAGGCCCACGAGAGTACGAGCGGAGACGTCTTTCATGTGGGTTTGGTGCGATCAAAAAAAGAGAAGAGGAAGAAGAAAAGGAGCGAATGGAGGAAGAAAAAAAGGAATGAAACTACATAGCACCGGTTGGAAGCGACTGTGTGTCCCGACGTGTGGACACCACCCTACCAGACTTTTTTCTCCTCCACCGCCAACCCAGCATCCAAAGCTGAAGACTTTTATACTCTTTTCTTCTATTTCCTGCTTACTTCTCCCTCCGCGAACAATCGAGAATACGAAAAGGACCGGGGCTCCGTGGTGCACGGGGAGAAAGCTATACCGCTTTTCTAGGGTCAGAGATCTGCTCTTCTCCTTTTCTCTCGGTCTCCCTTCGTACGTAGCTACAGTTCTAATCCAGCCACCCGAGACCGTCAATGCTGCACGAGACTCCGGCAGAAAAGCCCGCTGTCGCTTCTCACGAAGCTCATCCGCCGTTCTAACACAGTTTTCATTGACCTCTCTTCATGTCCCACTCTCGCGTCAACTGATGCGTTTATTGGCCTCGTAACTGCGCAGCGATGCTAATAAACGCCCTGTCGTGTCCACATGCAGGAAAAATTGTTATTTTTTCCCCGCCGTTTTAATTGACTCGTGTTTACGAAGCACAGTGAATTTTTTCACGCAGCTGTTAACCAAGCACTATTTATTTATCCGGTTGTCCCTCATCACCGGAATTTTGTTTTCACTCGAAATGAACGGAAATATTCACGTTTCGGCGCACTCGAGGGAAACCGCTTGGCTGTGCAAGTAGAAGCTGGTCCGAACTGCGTTGGTCTGGAACAATACCTGGATGGGTGATCGCCTAATCGCGCAGTGAACTGCGCGAGCAACACTGACAAGGAACATCCATCAGGTGGCACCCTTCGATTTTGTTGAAATTTGGATATGTTATCAAGCACCGAAAAGTAAGCAATACGTATTTTTTTTTATCGGCGGAAAAACGGTTTTAAGGGGTGAAACGAACCCTCGAAAATAGGGGTGTTTTTCGTTTTTCGTCGATAACGTTATCGTTCTCATCTCCAATGTATAGTGCACAAAAAAATAAACATTGTTGCAATTTGAATTTTTTTGATATCTCGTACCGTTAAAACGTTATCGACGAAAAACGAAAAACATCCCCATTTTCGAGGGTGCGTTTCAGCCCTAAAACCCGTTTTTCCGCCGATAAAAAAAATACGTATCGCTTACTTTTCGCTGCTTTATAACATATCGAAATTTCAGCAAAATCGAAGGGTGTCGCCTGAGGGATGTTCCTTGCGAGCAGGTGGCTATTTTACTGACGATGAGTTTTCGGCCGGTTGGGATAGAAGTCTTTCTGCCGGATAAAAAACGTGGCGTAGAAGCACGAAGCTTCAGGAATGATTCTCTTATATCTCACTGCTGAACATCGGCAATGATATAGTTAGAAAAAGTGTTCGGCCGATTTGCAAAAAAAAAATAGAAAGCTAAGACTTTTTTAATCGAGTACTTACTGAAGGTAAAGTTTATAGACTAGTAGGTAACTGGATTAATGAATGATGAAAAATGAGTTCATTATTTTTAACAGGAATGTTAATTTTTTAATGTTTAATGTTAAGGAGTTTCGGGGCAATTGACAAAATATTATCATTTGATTTAAATTTATGGAGTAAATTTTTCGTCATTCACTGAATGCACCCTCCAAATTTTAAATCACTTGGCTACACCTTCGCTATAAAATGTATAATTGAAAAAACACTTTTCAACGTCGGGAGATACCTACGCTTATCGCCGAATGGCAGTTTTACGCATGAAAGAGTGTGGAAAATGTTTAAAATGTTATACAAAACCGTCAAATCACTCAGTACATTATGACAATGTTGTCATCACTGAAATAATGTACTCCTTGTGTCATTTGATAATAGGCATCTCCCTATGTTGAAAAGTGTTTTTTTAATTGTAAGTTTTAAAGAAACGGTGAAGACGATCTATTTAAGGGGCCAGTCCACTTTGAAAATTAAAAAAAATGCAAGCAAGCCGGACTTGAGGAAATCGACGATGATGAGCAATCAGAAGGGATTTTGTACCGTTCAGGAATTGCCAATTGAGTTTAGGTAAGAGTTTTTTATAGTATAAACTCCAAACGCGTTTTTCTCGAAACAACGTTTTCAAAATCTAGCTCCATCGTATCTCTAAAACTAATAAACCGATTCTCTTGAAATTTGAACCACATATTGTAAACATGATTCGCAACAAGATGACCCTCGATGGTTTTAACATTTTTATTTTTACTCTTTTTTTGAGAAAAACTGCGAAAAAACGCGTTTTTAAAACTTTTTCGTTTTTCATCTGCCATTTTTTTATTTTTTTTATAAAACTTTATATCCGAGGGTCATTTTGTAGCTGGTGTTATACTGAATCGAATAGACTGTGATTTTTTTTGTTGCAGACAAGCCGTTGCCGAGTTGTGATGGAGGTACCTAGCCCACCTATTTTTGAGGCGTTACGTTAAACCATAGTTTTTGTACTCAAAAATGAATAAAAAAATGAATAAAAACTTTTATATTCATATATTTTATAAAATCCTCAAAAAAAAACGCAAAAATAGCCTTTTTTCGTGGCTCCAAAGTGGACTGGCCCCTTAAAATTAGGAGAGTGCGTTCAGTATATGACAAAGAATTTACTGTATACATTTCAAGCAAAGTAACATTTTCTCATTTGTCCCGAAACTTCTTACCAGGCACGTGTGATTAAAGCTTCATATTTTATGTGTGTTTTGTGATTATCGACTTTTATGTCCATTTTGTTTTTAATATGCATGTGAACGAAACCATTTTTTTGTCAGGTCAGGTGACCCAATCCCAAAAAAAACTGTCGCTACTCGAATGGTTTTTCATGATAACTTGAGTAAAACAGGTTTTCCACAGTTTCCCTCTGCCCTCGTGCAATTGCAATACGGTACATTTCAAAAAAAAATTCGATGAACTTAATTTACGGCCGTGAATCTGCAACAAAACGTGTGGTCGAAATGTCTAAAACTGTTGGAAGAATTGTCAATTTTGACGTAATGTGGACAAGTCCGGTCTCGTTCGCCAGCTCCTCACATGGTACTTCCATCAAACGCTCCGCAAACGATACGTGCATTTTTTCATACTATCCATACCAGTGAACAGACTCCGAGTTAAAAATATAAATAACACACATGCTGCGGAAATGAATTATATGTTTTTTTTTTCATTTCCGTACATAACTCCTCGCATGAATTATTCGTGCAGGCTGCAATATTCCTGCCGGAGATTTTTTCGCTATAAAATATTAGCAGACAGTCGGTCTCTTTTGATGAAGCGCTTTTGTACGATCGCGCTATAAATAAATCGACGCCCTTCTGTCCCTACGAACGGGGGGAAGCCTATATTTATAGCGATAGCACGTGTTTCTCGTGTCCTCGTCGTCGTTGTCGGCGTGGACAGATGAATCGCGGAGCTTGCATTATACGCGAAAGTTGCAAACGGGCTCTCGTATATGGATTCTCCGTGTCGCGGAGCATTACAGAAACGCGACGTAAAGATGGAAACGTTTAAAAATAGAGCTCCGAGGCGATCATACGCCCCATCTCCCCCCTGCTCCCACCCTTGCCACCACCCCTTTGTATACACTTTCATGGGCACTTTACAAGAGTGAAATGTCACACGAGAGGACCAAAGAGACAACGAGATTGCTCTCGCACTCTCCGAGTCCATGGAGCCCGTGGAAAATGAATTGAGTTACGGGAATTCCGTACCACTTCGTAGCGAAAATGGTCTCTCTCTCACTCACTCTTTCTCTCCCCCTCTCCCTCCTCTCCCCCTCTCAGAGGGTGGGAGATTCCAGTTTCGGATTAGTGACTCAGTAGAATGAGATTTGGAAATTACTCGCGGCAGTGGTAAAGCGCCGTTTTTTTTTAAATGTATTTCACGTCGATTTTTTTTTCGCTCGGTTCATGTAACGTGACCAGGGACGATTAGTGCGTAAAAAAGGCAAGCAAAGCCGTTTTCATTCACAGTATTTTACGGACACCGATAATTATTAATGACATTTTTCCAACAGGTTCGAAAATATGCCAGATAGCATATTATAGACACCTGTCAAGTTGAAAACCGTTCTTCCTATTTTCTCTCGAAACCCCTGAACTGCCTTCCCTAGATAACATCAGGCTCTGGTCGGGCCTTCCACCCTGAAATAGGTTCGCAATGAAACGGGTCTAAGGCTAGGTCCCGATTGGCCATTCCCTTTCTGGGGAACTGATCAGGAACGGGCCGGAGAACAAGCGGTAAATTACCAGGAAAGTTGTGGGGAATAGATCGGGAAATCACCAGGAACAAACTAGGGAATGAAAAATGACAATATTCCGACAACATATTGTTCGTTGGTTATCTACTAGCTAAGGTAGTATATGAGTGTGTGCGTACGCTTGCTCGAATTTCCTGATAGGGAAAGAGACAGAAAAACGTGCACAGATCACTATCCGAGCGAAAAAGGCCTAGAGTGCAGAGGGTTATTTTGCAAGTATCGCAAAATCATAAGTGCACGCTGTCAGCATAGCACTGCTGTACGTGGTACAACTCACAGGACGAACTTTTATCCTCGTATGATGGTACCTTGCTTACGCGAAGCGCTTCGCTTGTAGCCACCTGGCGGATTGTTGGCGAAATAGATTTAGGTCTTCCCGGCCAGAACATTGATATTTTCCAACATGGCGACAAGGTGTTCAAAAACCATAAATGAACTGCTTTACTTTTTTGCCTCGTAGAATAATTTGGTTATTCTTTATGCTCGAATCATTAGTTATCGTAATCCCGGTATTTATGATAAGCATTGTTATCCTCGTCGATTATCATTGATGAAATTAATGCTATCAATGATGAATGGAATCACAACAGATGTATTAGTTTCATCCCAATCAAATATAAATATCTTTGATGAGGTGTAAAGCAATGTAGCTTTTCTTTATTACTTAAAGACAGACACCCCTTTTCAGAACATGTCAATGTTCTGGCCGGGAAAAGACATTACGTGAATATGTAATTGCTCGCAATGTATCCCAGCCAGAAGATTGTAATTTCCAAACATAAAGGGTACCCGAGTCGAAATTTTCAGCCTATTTTAAAGGCCTTTGATCCTATGTCAGCCATGTCCTATGTCATGCCAGCATTCAGCCATTAAACGCGTTGCTCATAATCGGCCAATAATTCGTCGACCAGCATTGGGGTACTGTAGGCGGATGAAAGGCTTGCCAAATCTATGCCAGCCATTGGTGGGCCAATACCATCGCACCGATAATATGGCGATTAGCATTAGCAATTTTTTTATACAGAAGCTCATACTTCAATAAAGTTTATAGTTTTTAATTCCTTTAAATAAAAATTTACACGAAATAAGTTCAATGTATGCTTAATGAAGTAGCTATATTTAAACTTCCAAATAAATAATCTAGTAGACAGAAAAAAATCTCAAAAACGACCTTTTTTGCCCCGTCACAGTTGTATCTTTCCGTAAAGTTTATTCCATCCCAAAAATCACTTCCAAAATAGCCCTCTAGGACAGGAATACCTCCTCACATCGAACATATGAAGACCAAGTAGGTGTGCCCACCCATGTCCATACAAGGCTCTCAAACGTGGACTCTACTAAACATGACAAAAAATTCATACCTGCCCGGGGAAAGTTCGAGTCCAATTACCTCGCAGCAGGGCCCTTAAAAATGGAGTTTTCTCATTCCTAACCCTGACCAGCTGTGGAGTGATATACATAGAATTTCGCGAAGGCGAAAGAGCTGTTCCGACAGGCGTTTTCACCCGTCCTGTAAAGTGGATTCACATTGCGGCACACACCGCGTAATCTTAGTTTTACGAGTAAGCTTCCACGGACTGGATATTCCAGGGGGAAAGAGGTTGCCGTATGGCGACTTATCGTCCTCGTAAAAATCCTCGGTCGAGCTCCTGCCGCGGCGCGGAACACCTCCGGTTTTGCCTCCGGGCATACTTCCACGTACAGGAAAACACACAGGACTAGCTGTATAGACATTGAAGCGCCCTCTCATCCTGTTCCATTGAAGTATATTCTAACGAACGAGGTGAGCCCGTGTCTCGCTTCACGAGGAGCGAAAGAGCTTCCGGGCGGATTTTCAGCTGAGCTTAAAGCACATCGTCAGGTAAACTTCTCTGGGGAAACAGTGAGTGAGGGTGTGTGTGAGAGCGAGAGAGAGAGAGAGAGAGAGAGAGAGAGAGAGAGAGAGAGAGAGAGAGAGAGAGAGCGAGAGGACACTAAGGGGGCGACTGAGTACTTCAGCTCAAGGGAGAGATATCTCACGCGGTAATAAATGATCCCAATGAATAATAACCGTTATGAAAGGCTCCAAAGGCGGAAAGAAGGTGAAGAAAAGGGGACCAGCGGCAAAAGGTCCTACCGATATGAGAGGACTTTGCAACTCTCGTCTTTCATCTTCTTGCACTTCCCAACCGAAGGCTCGCTTGGTAGGAAAAGCATTAGCCCAGTTTTCAAGCGAACTCCCGATATCGGAAGGTGCGAGAGAGCGAAAGGGGAGAGGACGATGGATTTTCACCTACCCCCAGTTCCTTCTCCGTTGTAGGTACATATACTCCTCGACTTCCGGGGAAGCTCGTGTGGCTCAGCGTGACGCCCCGCTGCACCGGAAGTCGTGTGTCTCCCACGTCAATCCTTGAGAGAAGACAAAGAGAGGGGGCGAGAGAATGCTCCCGAGCGCATAATGGGTATTCAGATATCTCGAATCGATTTATTCCCCCGTGGCTAGAGATGCCGTACTCTAAAATCTTTTTCTCTCCTTTGCCATGTCTCTCTCTCTCTCTCTTTTTCTCTGTAGCCATCACTGTAGCCCGCTCCTTGGCGAGTGTCTCACTCCCTTCAGCCGTAACTCCGAGACCAAACTTCCTTCTCTATATTCCCGCAGAGTTCGATCAAGGCCCCTCTGGTTATTCTCTCCAACGATGACGATGAGAGTTCTTAGCATTGCTGGAGGACAGCGGAGAGAGAGAGAGAGAGAGAGAGAGAGAGAGAGAGAGAGAGAATAGGGTATACTACCCTTCGCTCCAAGTTACCGCAAAGCGCAAGACTACAGTTACGATCTCTCGTTGCATCCCGGACACTTTGATACGAGACGCGACCGCCAGAGGGCCAGGAATCCAAGGGACACGAGTACACGTCGATTGGCAGTAAACGGGCGTAAGCCACATAGCTCCCCGTATTTTCTACCGTTTGGGTTGAGACCTTTCGAACGATAGTAGTCGCAGTCAGGGTGGCATCAGCCGCCTCGTCGGGTCCTCAAACGGAATTAGGGGAATCCCCGTACGCGGGCAAGCGCTGATGGATAAAATTTACATTGCTGATGGAAGCGAGAAGTTGCGGGGTTGGTGCACCCCTCGATCGCGGAATTCATAATCAGTTGGACGATGGGGAAAATTCAATCGGACGGGGACAACTAAGCGGATTCCAATCGACAACAATGGGGAGCAGGAGAAAGAGAGTTTTCCTTTTGTTATATATAGTATGACGATTCTAAATAAATAGTTTTTCGACGGGTTGTGCCTAGTTGTAAGAGACGAAACATTACTTTTGTCAAAAGTAAAATATTTTGGCAGTGAATCATCTTTTAAATGTTCCCTTGAAATTGCAAGGTGATCGGATTAAAATTGACAGGTTACAGGCTGGTATGTTGATACCTGTCAGGATGCTCCGAGCGTCGTTCGAAACTCTAAATGATTTTCTCGCGAAAGTACGTTTTCAAAGTCGGTGAGCTAAATATCTTAAACACTAATGCATCGATCGTTCTGAAATTTTTGCAACTTTTCCTAAATGTAAAAATATAGGATTTCATCGAAGGATTTTTTTCCGATGTATGCTTTGGCATTGATGAACGAAAAATGCCTATTTTTTCGCAATAATCAAGATTCCCGCTTTGATATCGCCCCATTTTTTTAAATTTGATATTTCGAAAATTCCTTTGTATAATCATGGGATAAACTAATATACTAACGAAATATGTTTCATTTTTTATATTAGATAACCCGGTTTAGTAGGGCATTGCTCACCGCAAAATCGGCGGTAAATGGATTATGGTTAAATATTTGTACACAAAAAATCTGAAGAGTATTCTTCAGATGATACTGTCTCAAGTACCTAATTTTCGTACACACCCGTGCAGAAATGTGACCGGGCATTCTCTACTTTATGTCCGGCCCTGCCAGACCATCAAAATGTTCTGAAAAGTGGAGCCTGTCTTTAAGAACTAAAGAAAAGTTATGGGATCAAACTAATACAGCTGTTGTAATTCTATTCATCTTTGAAAGCACCCATTTCATGAATGATAATTGACGAGGACAACAATGCTCATTATAAATACCGGGATTACGATAACTGATGATTCGAGCATAAAGAATAGCCCAATTATTTTACGCGGCAAAAAAGTAGAGCAGGTAATTCGTGGTTTTTGAACGCCTTGTCGCCGTGTTGGAAAATATCAATGTTCTGGCCGGGAAGACCTAAATCTATTTCGCCAACAATCCGCCAGGTGGCTACAAGCGAAGCGCTTCGCGTGAGCAAGGTACCATCGTACGAGGATAAAAGTTCGTCCTGTGAGTTGTACCACGTACAGCAGTGCTATGCTTACAGCGTGCACTTACTTATGATTTTGCGATACTTGCAAAATAACCCTCTGCACTCTAGGCCTTTTTCGCTCGGATAGTGATCTGTGTACGTTTTTTTGTCTCTTTGCCTATCAGGAAATGCTATCAAGCGTATGTATACACTCATATACTATCTCAGAAAGTAGATAACCAACAAACAATATTTTGTCGAAATACTCAATTGAATACACTCCCGATTTTACCTCCTCAAGGATTCCACAAACGCTGAAACTTCATTTTTAATTTCCTCGTTCGTTCCTGGTTATTTCCCGATCTATTCCCTACAACTTTCCTGGTCATTTACCACCCGTTCTCCGGCCCGTTCCTGATCGGTTCCCCAGAAAGGGAATGGCGGATCGGGACCTAGCCTTAGACCCGTTACATTGCGTACCTATTCCAGGGTGGAAGGCCCGACCAGAGCCCGATATTACCTATCAAAGGAAGGCAGATCGGGGACAATACTTTTTCCCGACTCAAATTCATATACGGGTATATACCGTTATGATGTTCTAAAAAGAACATCCCAAAAAATGAGTTGTTTTCGACTGTTACACCTAATCATAAACCCTTAATGTTCCTTTGCATCGCGGGCTTTTCCAATCCCAACCATTTCACGTTGCCCCCACACCCGTCTCTGCACAATTTACAGTTCTCGGCAAAACTCCGCAGAGTGTTGTCCACAGCGACAGTTTCCTATTACTGTATCACATTTGCACGAGGGCACAGGGAATGTACCGTGAACACCGCGAATCTTGACTGATTCTTTCGGAGTCGTAAATTCCGAACCGCATGCATACGACGACGCTTGCCGGGTACGTCACACTTTAAATTAATGAAGTGCAACCGTTTTCGTTGTAAATGAAATGGACACTGATATTGGAAAATATTGATTTTAATCTGAACAAATAAATAATACAGATCGGGTTTAACAATTTTAACGCGGATAATTAAACATAAACTTGAGTTAAAGATTAAATGAGATTTTCTGTTATATCGGTTGACGTTTGGTTCGATTAGAGTTTGATACTTGATCGCTTAGATGGTTAGCGACGACTTGTCTCTTTGTATGTTGAGCGACAACTGACTCTTCTTCTCGATGATCGACGTGTCGCGTCCACTGCTAGGAGTAGCTCATTAGGAAAATTGAAACCCCCTTAATTTCTATTGGGTGGAAACATTTGCAACTTCATTGTGGGCGAGTCCTTTTGCGACCAATCACGAGAGAAGACTTACAAAACCGGAGGTAAGATGACGATCTCAAAAACCCCAAAAAAAGAGGGAAAATACCAGGCGGCAACATCTGCATGCAGTCTTTTGAAAATCCTTCTATATTCCGAAATGTCACGAAACTGCAATTGACGGAAATTCTTTAATGGTAATGACGAAATGCGTACAAAAAATACTCGAGACATTTGGTTGCCAAATGCGCCTTTCCCGGGATCTTCCCGCCGTTGTGCTGGGCGAAAGCCCTTAGACCCTTTTTTATGGTAGTCAGGTCGAAGGAAAATCCGTCGACCGGATAGTGTGCGGGAGGGTTACGCTGGTAAAGTCGCATCTTAATAATATTATTTAATATATAAATATTTCTCGGATGGTTAATTAGACGTTGCGTGATGCGATACGCAACAGGGAAACTGTGGAAAACCTGCGTGCAGATGGCTATATTTAGCATGGGTCCAGTGCGAAAGTCAGTGCACGAGCGGTCACCCATCCAAGTGTTGAACCCGGTCAACATTGCTTGCCATCGAAGATCACCGAAACCGCACACTAACCGCGTGTCCTGTTCACATTACGTATACCGTATAGGTGTCTGCTATTGGACTACACGAAAACTCGCGGTAGAGCGTCCGGTCGTTAAACAGGAAGTTGGCGTGTCCACACATATTCAGACCCATATGTATATATATATTAAGGGGGATGTGTTACCCCGTGACATCTCGTTAACTCCCTGACGAACCTCTACTCCCGAGGCTGCATTAGTCTGTACCCGTGCGAAATTAGTGCCCCCCGTCCGGATTATATGGCCCGAGCCATGCAAGGGACCACTCGGGAGGTATATGCGAGGAAAAAAATAGACGGGAGCGAAACAAGCCCGCGGAAGAGGTGAATTATTCAAACTCACGAAACATTTAGGCAGCAAGCAAAAAGCAAGTAAAGCATTTTTTTTCACCATCCTAATGTATTTGAAGATCTCGATTTTTTTATCCGCGATTACGAAACTCACGATATTCCCACGGCATTTCATTTTCATTTCCGTTGAATCGGAATGGTTTTTCCACAGGCAAGCAATTTTTTGATGGTGTTGAAGTTTGCAACGTTGGAATGCGACGAAAATTCTTCTTTATTTTTTCATTTCGTATTGTTTTTTAACCATATGAACTCTTTATTTCCTGATTTAGGTTGTGGATCCCTGAAAAGGACGATTAAAAATGTTTCAATGATTTTTGTAGCCTCAATGTCGTAAAAAAAATTGGGCAGTACGAAAAAAAATGTAATTTCGTTGCATCCCAACGATGTAAACTTCAATATCATATTTCTTGCCACTTCTGAGCATTTCACCCTTTTCGAGAGATGCCATTTATTCTTTTTTTTTCTTGTTTGTCGTTTTTTTTTTTTGGTTTTTGTAAGTTCGTGAGAAGTTCTCGGGGATGAAAAAAGATTTCGGCGATGTTTGACGATAAAGTGAGACACAGATGGCAGAGCATACAGCTATACGTATCGTTTACCTCCTTTCGTCCCGAGAATAAAAAAAAAACAGATCGCGAAAGAGAAGCTTAATTTTTATGCGTCCCTAAAATCCGTCTGAGAAGTTTCCACGAGAGGGTTTTCCGATGGAATTTCACGTTCGCTATCTACCTTCACCCTTTCCGACTATTTTAAATACGCGACTTCTGTCGTTTGTAGCCGATGAAGAGCGCGCAGCTTTTCCCTTACTCGCTTCTGACATCCTCCTGCCCCCGTCCCCTTCGCCGCCCTTTTCCCTCCTCGTGAATTTCGAACGAGCTACGGAGCACTCATTTGAATTTCCGTCGGTGGTTTTCCGTCTGACGTTTTGCCAAGAGGAAGAGGAAGACGCTCAAAGAATACCGCATCTTATTTGGACCTTTCCACAATTCACAAGCCAAGAGACTGTATCTATGGGACATTTCGTACCAACTCGATCAACCACCAAACCGCGCAATCTTTTCATTTGATCTCGTTCATTTTTCAAAAGCTATTTACCGAACCACTGGAGTATTGTGAACCGAGTCAAATATTTATGTCGTCGTTTTGTAAAAGCTTAATTGTCCTGAATTACAAGTATCTACTCAATATTCTTAATGGCAGATATTTGATGAATTATTACATGTGAGAAGATTCCCTTAGGCGAGGAAAAAGTTTACCAATTTTCATAATTTTTTAAACAAGAAATATTTCCCCACCATTTTTAAGACTCAGGGTATGTTTTGTTACCAATTTTGGCTGTTACATGGTATTTTTTTATTGAACTTCAAAAATGGCGACGGTATGGCACGATCATCTAAACTGCACTTTCAAAGCTGGCGTGATGTATAGCTTAAAGGGTCTTCTCACTTTAAACGCTAAAAAGGGCTATGTTCATGAATTTTTTGATAGGTTTATATTATAGATATTGATGTAAAAGTTGTTACACTTAATAAACACACTTTCGAAATAAATTTTTAAAAAATGTAGGTATTTATGTAACCCAAACAAACTTTGAACGCGTTTTTCTCGAAACAACGTTTTTCGAGGACTTGTTGATAAAATCTTCGAAACTACTGAACCGATCCTTATGAAATGTTAACCACATATTCTTTACAAATATAGCTATAGCGCATAACAAGGATTTTTTAAATTTAGATATTTACTTTTATTGCTAAAAACAGTGAAAAAAAACAATTTATTTTGTTTTTTAGAAAAATGTCCGCCATTTTGTTATTGTGGCATATATCAAAAATCGTATGACATGCGCTATAGCCATTAACATACTGAATCTAGAACCGTTTTGTTTTTTTGTTTCGGATGATCCATCTCCGAGATTTCATCAACAGTGCAGACCTAGAATTTTTTAGGAAATTTCTCTAACTACCATTTTTGTCTATAAATAGTGACTTAAATAAGAAAAATAATTTTTTTAAATGTATTTCGAAAGTTCATTTATTAAGTGTAAGAACTTTTATATCACTATCTGTAATACAAACCTATCAAAAAATTCATGAACATAGCCTTTTTTAGCGTCTAAAGTGAGGAGACCTCTCAAAAACTAACTAGTCGATCGAATTTTTTATGAAATTTGGTATAAAGCTTTCTAACATTATTGTCTAAAACATGATCTTAAATGTTTTTGTTTCATCAATTTTCAACATTTCTCACTTTTTCTTGGTTCATATTCTGCGTATGAGTGTTAATGAAAGAAAAATCGTCGTTGGTTTTTTTTTCAGATGACAGTCTGACAGCACTCACCGCAGTTTAGAAGGCCCTGCCATAGCTCCACCATTTTGAAAGATTAATAAAAAAAATACCATGTAGCAGCTAAAAGTAGTAATAAAACATACCCTAAAAACTTTCCTTTAAAAAAAAATAATGAAAATCAGTATTTTTTTCCTCGTCTAAAAGTTTTTCCCCCCTTAAGAACCGATCAAAATCAACTTTCAGCCATTCACCGACTGGTGCGCCGCTATTTGAAAGGTACACAGCTTTCCTAAGTTTCACTTGCGTATGAAAATATAGCCGCCTCTGCGAAATAGGGTTTGTCACAGTTTCCCTGTGCCCTCCTGGAAAAGTGACATAGCAGTGTATTAGGGGAGAGAAGCCACTAAGTAGACGCTTCAGTGTCTGAGGAGTCTCTTAGGAACTGTATACAGTCATTGCCAGTGGGGTGAAAGAAAAAGGGATGAGATCGTTGCCAAGTGTGAGGCAAAAGAGAAATGAAAGGGATGGAATCCCGCAAAGCGTATACGAAGGACCATCGGAATATCGGTCGTTTTGCGCGAGGAAGAAAAGCATAGCTTTCGATTATGGCTAATCTGTGAGGAACAGAATAATTCTGTTCCGATAAACATCAAAATGTTGAACGTTTTTAGTAATACTATCTGAAATTACCATTCAAATTGGGGGGAAAAACTCTCGACTACAAGAAATTCAAAATAAAGTAAAAAACAAAATAAAGTTTAAAAAATCAAGTAAAAAGTTGTTAAAATAAAGTTTCTGCATTTCGCCTACGAAGAATCAAGATTCCGAATCAGGCGTAAGTTGACTTATAATAGGCGAGAATTTTTTTCTTTTTCGATATCATTTTAGCCTGAACTTTGAAGGCAGTCATCCCGTGTGACCGGTTCAAAAAATCGAGAACTGATGCCAGGAAGCAACAATCGGCTTTGCAGGATTTTTTTGAGGAAACTGAAGGTTCACTTTACGGACCAGGCATAGCAGATTAAGGGTAAGTCCAAATTTTATTGGTGATAAGAGTATTTGAAACTTCAAACGCGTTTTTTCTCAAAACTGTATTTTTCAAACTGGTGACCACGATATCTCGAAATTGATCGAACGAATTCCTTTGAAATTCGAATAACTTATTCAGTACCCATGTAGACACTTCGCAAACTAGGATAATTCTAATTCATCGAGCAGTTTTTTTTCATGTTGGAGAAGTCGTGAAAAAAACACCAAAATTCACAAAAAAATGTTCAACAAGATGCCAAAAATTTACCTTTAAATATTTTTTAATGATCCTAGTTCAAAAACTAGTTCATACCTCACATATTAAAATGCTGTTTGATTTTTTTGTTTCAGATAAGCAGAACGTGCGCAATTGTGATCACCGAAAAAAAAATTTTTTTGAAGATCAGCGGCTAAGTTGCCGTGTACTTCAGTAATGAGCAATGATTTCGGGCTGAAACAATTGTAAGGTGTGCTCAAAATATGAATAAATATGGGGTGAAAAGTTCGCGGTTGTATGTTTGTTTAGTGCACCAAAAAAAATCCCAAGAAAGCGAAAAAAAAGAACCTTCACACGGGATTACTGCATGACTGAATTTTGAGATTTTCAGAATTAAAAATTTCAACTAAATTTTGAAGTTACAGCAATTGGAGCGCGAAAACTTTTATTCCCTCCGAAGGAGGCAGATGACCGGTGCACGCGATGCCTAATTTCATTGTTCCCCTACACTGAAAAAAAAAAAATTCGTTCATCCATCCAAAATTCAGTTGGTTTAACAAAATGTATCTTTGAATACGTTCAACTTGATTTTTGGTTGGCATAAAACACGTTTTGTCAATCTAACTGATAGTTTTAGTGGTGTGAACTGTAGCTTATTTAGCATGTCTGAGCAACTGTTAAAACAACAAAATTTCGAGACAACGAAATGCATTTTGCACATTCAACGATTTTATTTTCTCAGTGTAGGCATGCTTCCTAGTGGAACATGCTAGAGACGTTTTAGATGCCGAGGTAGGCCTCACATAGATCGCAGGATCCTATTTAAGGCCTTAAGCCACAGTAACGGGTATAAAATCATGCGCATTTTAACCATTTTTTTTCGTATGAAAAAGTGATTCGCTCATAAAATCAATTACACATCTATTTAGTATAAATATCAAGCTGTTAGAAATTCTTTTTCCTTCGATGTACAAAATGGCCGACTACTCGAAACTTCTCGAAACAGCTTTTCTCCAATTGGCGTGACAAATAACTTCAACAATTTTCACTCGATTTACTTCAAATTTGAAAGTTATGTTCCTAATTGCATTTCGCAGAGAAGCAGGTACGGAATTTTTGATTAATCGAAAACTTTTCATTTTATGAGCAGTTATAACGAAATTTTTCACTGAAAATTTATACCGTAATTAATTTTATGAGTGAATTACTTTTTCAAACGAAAAAAAGTTGTTAAATTCGCACATGATTTTATACCCGTTACTGTGGCCTAAGGCCTTAAGTGTAACAATTTTTATATCGATATCTGTAATATGAACCGATCAAAAAATGCATTAAAATATCCTTTGTTTAGCGTCTAAAGTGAGAAGACCCCTTAATGTATAACTGAGAAAAACGAACCTCGAAACCGACGTTGGGGAAATGAATAACGTATGAGCGCAAAAAACGTATAAGTGAAAAGCGTATAAATGAAACTTGATTACCATCTTTATGAACCCAATCTGCCAGGGCTAGAGAAATGTGACGTATAAATGATAAAAACGTACAAGTGCAAAACGTATAAACGAGGTTTCACTGTATAATGATCGTTACCCCCTTGACATATCATCGAACACCCTGTACATGAGCGACGCGGAATGGAAAACGCCGCAGACTGTTTGTCAAGCCTCGGGCATTTTTAGCTCCTTCCAACTTTTCCCATCCACCATTGCATCCAATTTCGTATGAAATTTGCCGAGTTATTGGCTGGAAAGTAATCATAAGAAAAAAAAATGGAGCCACGAGGGCTGGACTATCTGGGACGTCGTCGATATTCTCGTCTCGTCGATTCTTCCGCGGGTTCCCAAGGATTTTCGCGAAATGCCGCGCACCCGTTACGTTTTTGCCCAAGGGATGAGGGCTGTGAGGGAAAAAGGCAAAGGGCGGTGCAGGAAAGAGGCAAAAAAAAAGAATATTCGTAACCACTGGGGCCAATCACGAAGTCAGCATTTTCGCTTATTTTTCCCTTCTTCGTTGCACCCCCCCCCCCCCCCCCCCTCGACGACCCATATTTTTCCATTTGTTTCCGTACTCGTTTTTTTTTCACCTCTGATATAACTATCTTTCCTCCTTTTCCACCGCTGCGGTTCGTGTTGTCCGCGGGATATTATGCAGGAACGCGAGTCAGTGACGAATGCCCGAGGGGAAAATGGTTTTTGCCGCGATCAGGCCACGTAAGAACGTCGCATGGATGCCGGAAACGGTGGAGAGCAAAGGGGACGAAGGGTGAACCCGTCGATAAAATTTATCCGACGAAACGTTGAAAATTTACGAGGCTCTCGCAACGTGGCATTCGAGAGGAGAATTTTTTTTGCGTTACTTGTTTCTTGGCTACGTCGCGTTTTGGAAGGATACGAAAAATCAGATCAGAAAGGAGAACGAGAGGAAATTTCGGCTAGCAAAGGGGCCCAAGAACTTCGCTGGAAGGTGGAAGGGCGCTGAGGATAAAATGTATAACATTCTTATCCCTATATTGCAGTGAAAAGTAATAAGACGCGCATTTTTTTCAGTATGCGACGTTAAGAAGGTTTACTCGTCTGGAAAATTGCGGAAAAGCCTATTTCTTTGAAAACTCAGTAGAGGGATGAAAATATAGTGTCCTACGGGTAACTGGGTAGAGTTGTGTAATGGAAAGGAAATAAAAAGTCACGGATCCAAAAGGTACTTTCATGGTCGTTTATAATGGGAGACGAATTTTTTTTTTTCCACTTCAATAAGCTGTCTCGATTGCAGTATGGATGAGGAATGTAATAAGGGGGAACACCCCGTACAATGGAATCTACGATTGCACTTGTGGAATTAATTCTGGACACTTTTCAATTTTTAAAAATGTGGCCTTCGTTGATCATTTTTACGTTGGAATCACTTACTGTGAGATTTTATATTCCTATTGAGGTAGGATTATTGAGGCAAATATTAAGTAGAAACATTATAGATGAAAAATTTAATTGCAGTATTATTTCGTTGTCGCAGAATATTCATTTTCTGTGTAAATAAAAATAAAAGCTAATTTGTATTGAAAGTGTCTAGAATTTATCCCACCAGTGTATACCACCTCAGGGCTTACCATAAGGTGACCAGTCAGGATGAAAATTTTTTTAAATGGCCCATGTTAAATTATTTGGGACTAGGCCGCAGATCGATATGAAATTTTTTATTTCCCCCGAAAAACCCCGTAATCGGAAAAAATTAGAAGGCCACTTTTTTAGCAGGTCATTCTGTGTTCTGTAGCAGTCAAGTTTGCCTAAAAATCGGGGTGTAGGGTTTGATTTATAATTCGCGCTTTATTTTTGTCCACAACACCGAAGTCGTGGAAGTTCATGTTGAGGGTGAAAAATGGGGTGACGTTTTGAAAAATCAATTTTAATTCAATAAGTCTTTAGGAAAAATTCGTAACTTGTTTGTTGAAATGGAAACGTCCTTGAAAATACGCGTCGATTGAGTATTTGATCATCCCTCTCACCCCCAAAACATTGTTGAAATATGAAAAAATGGTTTATTGAATAATTTTAAAACAATCGTTTTTTCGGGTATAGGTTAAATGTACGAAATATACAGAATAATTTTCTTTATATTTTCGTTTCCATGGACCACGCTTGAATTTTTGTTTTTCCAACCCCTCTCGGGGGTTGGAAATTTAAATTAAAATTCTGGGGAAACTATTGACCGTACGAATTCGCCACCGTGGAACAATTTGCATCTCGAACCCTCAACTACATTTTTGTCCACAGCACTAAACTCGTATCTGTTTATTTTCGGTCAATAGGTTTGCCAGAATTTCATTTTGAATTTTCAACCCCCCCAGAGGGGTTGGATAAAGCAAAATGCAAGGGTGGTCCATAGAACCGAAAATATAGAGAAAATTATTCTCTACATTTTGTACATTTAAACTATATCCGAAAAATCGATTGTTTTAGAGTTATTCAATAAACATTTTTTTTATGTTCCAACATTTTTTTGGGGGGTAACGATATTATCGGAGAGGGATGATCAAATACTTTATGGACGCCTATTTTCAAAAGCTACAACTTTCCCATTTCAACAGAAATTGTACGAATTTTTTCTAAAGAGCTGTTGAATTAAAATCGATTTTTCAAAACTTCACCCCACTTTTGCACCCCCAAAATGAACTTCCACGACTTCGGCGCCGTAAACAAAAATAAAGACCGGATTTTTCCGAACATTTTGTCTCTCAGCGCCGATCTCGTAGAGGTTGTCGTTTGGCATAAATCCACCCCCTCTTCGTCCCCTAAAAAAAACCTACACCTCGATTTTTAGGCAAACTTGGATTTAGCACTCGTGGCACCTACAAATTCACCTGTCAAAAAAACCAGCCATATTTATATTTCATTAAGAAATTTGAAAAAAAAATTAAGATTTATTTCCAGGTCAATAGTTTCACCACAATAACCGAAACCCACTAGCGATGCCAACTTGAAATTCAAATAGGAGCTGCACATTATAACGCATTGATTACATGGGATGTCCGATTGAAACAAAAAAAATCCAATTTCGTCACGACAAATAATTTGAATTTATTTTGCCGAGAAGGAATTCATAATCTTGCATACGTGGACGTCATTTTTCAAACTTCGTTTTTTGTTCAATTCTTAAGAAATTTCGAGGAAAGCCTAAGAATAAGTAATATCTCTGGGATTTCGCAAAATCTTGATCCATTCAACTGGAATGGTGGTAAAACCGGATTTGACATAGTTTGCCTGATTACGCTCGAGCGCTGCCATTATTGATCCGGGAATAAACCGCGAGAAATTGTCATATCCTATAATGTTATAATAAATATACCCGAAAGGAAAAAAGTGTTATACTTATGCGCAGCCTTTGATGAATAATTAATTATACTCAATCTAAACAAATAGTAGATTGATTAACAATAAAAAGTACCACGTTATTTTATAAGTATTTGTATGCGAAAAGGAGATTTTGAAGACATTGAAGATTTTGGAGACTTTATGAACTTTTGGTACCCAATTCTTCATACACCCCATGCTCGACATTACATAAACCCCAATGTCTTCAAAATTACTTCTCGATAAATGTAAGGTATCATTATAGAAAGGACATTTCTGAGACTGTCGTGACTCCAAAATCAACTACGCGTTTTGGCAAATTTTAAAGCCTGCTTTTCAACTATCCGATTGTGCCAGATTAAAGTTATTTTTTATACTCCGCCTCACGGCTTACTACGACTATTTGTTTCGGCGCTATTTTTGTCATTTGTGCCAAGTATTCATTGAAACATTGCAATTAAATGTTGATTATATGTTGCATTAATATCGTGAATTTAGAATATATACATGTGAATAAGAAATACAGTTGAGCCAAAAGTTTTCGACCACTTTGGATAATTGCATAATTTTCGATCACTTTTGATAATTGCTAAATTATACTACAACAATATAATTCATTTTACAGAGCTATACAGCATTTTCGTAAAATGAGAAATAAAATGGAGTATGTTATCTTGATATAATTTTGCAATTATCCAAAGTGGTCGACAACTTTTAACTGTACTGTATATTTATATTTGCAGTAATGTTGTCTTCAATTCAAATATATTATTATTTCAAACGTATGAAGAGTAGATTGGGGGATTTTTATTTGTAAACAACGCTTTCATCATGTTTTTTTCCATATCCATTATATATTTGGGTTTATACTAAACGTATAGAATATATGACATTTCATATCCAGTATATATTCTTGTTAACAATTCGCGATGGCGAAAATTTATTCAAAAATTAATTGTTCCACCCTATTAATATGTAAGAGGACGTTCTACGCACGAGTACACTGTTAACAAAAAGTCCAGTTGATTTATTATAACTAACAAGAAACATCACTTGAGTGTCCGCCTTCGATTTTGTTGAAACTCATACATGTGATAAAGCATTAAAAACTATGGCACGCGTATTTTTTTATCGGCGGAAAAACGTTTTTAGGGGGGGGGACCACCTTTCAAAGAAATGCGTGTCGAAGGGAGATTTTGCAGTTTCACCCACAAGCAGTTTACAGATCTGAATGAAACAAAACGCAAAATTCTTCTAGCGAAACGCGATGAAAAATCCACTATAGAAATATTGAACAAAAATGAAATCAAGGGGTAACACGCCTTCCCTTGAGTAACCCAATTTCTAAGGGTTGAAACGCACCCTCAAAAATTGGGGTGTTTTTCGTCGATAACGTTTCAACGGTACGCAATATTAAAAAAATTCAAATTGCTACCATGTTAATTTTTTCGTGTGGAGATGTTTATTTTTCTCAATGATTATTTTTTCTCATTGGAGATGAGGACGATAACGTTATCGACGAAAAACGAAAAATACCCCTATTTTCGAGGGTGCGTTTCACCCCTCAAAAATCGGGTTTCGCAGATATGAAAAAAATACGTGTCGCCTATTTTTACCCATTCTACAAGCATGCCAAATTTCATCGAAATCGGAGAGATGGACCTCGCAAACTTTCCTCGTAAGTCTCAAAAATAGTGAAGAAATATCTGCTTTGAAAAAAAAATCGAGAAAATCAGCCATTTTTCCTCGTCCAATGGTACCTCCCCCCTAAAGTATTCCCCCCCCCCCCTCGCGGCCTGCCACACTGCGATTTGTTCCGATTTCCTCCTCTTCGTGTGCCTTTTACCCTAGTATACAGGGTGTCCCTCTTATCTCTGCCACCCAAAATAGCTCGGTAATTATCGACGTCACAAAAGAATGTTCCAGACAAAAGTTGTACGGTGCGAGGGGGGCCATCAAATACGACCTTTTTTTTTATTTCGTTGGATCCGCTGACTTACACTGAAGGTCACCTCCACCTTTTTAAATGGAATGGTACTTTTTCTTCAACCATCTTGTGGAGCACCTCAAGCCGCATAAAAAACATTAGGGCGTCAAAGTCGCTCAAGGTCATTCGAGGTCAGTATCGACGATGCAAATCTAAATAGCTGACCTTGGATGACCTTGAACGACCTTGAACCCCTCAATGTTTTTTATGCGGCTTGACGTGCTCCACAAGATGGTTGAAAAGAATGGACCATTCCATTTGAAAAAGTGGAGGTGACCTTCACTGTGCGTAAGTGCCACCGCCGAAAAAAAAAATGTCGCATTTGATGGTCCCCTTCACACCGTACAACTTGTGTCTGGACCACTTGTTTGCGATGTCGATGATTACCGAGTTATTTCGGGTGGGAGAGATGAGAGGGACACTGTATGAATATACGTACAAAATACTATAGAATAATGATGACATTGAGAAAGGGACTCACTTTGTTCGGATATCCGTTGTAGCGTAGTAACTTTTTGCAGCACTTGCCGCGATTCTCGTAGTAAAACATCTGAACCATTTCCGCGTGATCGGTGGCGGCGCTAACGGTGTAAGGGCCACCGTGATGATAACCGGTTGAATTGTGGGCTGTATGGTTGTTGGAGTGTGGGCGCGGGGATTCCCGGCGCCCAAGTGGCACGCACGGGCACCACCCCGAGACCATCACACGGGCCCTTTTGCCCGGGTGAACGAAGCAACACCTTCGGCCGCCAGGCCGCCGCCGACCCCGCCACCCTCACTCTCTTCTTCCTCTTTCTTCACTTCCGCTTACTTCTTTTCTCGACTTCCTTTTCCGTTGCCCTCGTTCGCTCAACGCTCCACGATTTTCCTCGCTTCTTGGCACTGCACCGGACGACCAGTCAATTGTACGCTCCGGGTACCTTCATCGCGACTTCCTTCGAGCTTTCGGTCACACTCGCGATAAGAAGCGCACGGATAAACCGGACGGAGAGAGAGAGGGAGAGAGAGAGGTAGAGGGAGAGAGAGAGAGAGAGAGAGAGAGAGAGAGAGAGAGAGAGAGAGAGAGGGACGTACACACAGACACACGATTCCACTTGGCTACTTTGCCTTATTTCAAACGTCCCTTTTCCTCAATCGTCGTCGTTCAACCGTTGATCTTTGGTTTCCTCCTCCTTTTTTGTTCGCGTAACTTGAACATTACGTTGATGCGGGCTTTTTCTCTCCCTCTCTCTCTTCTCGCTTCCTCCTTGAGCTACGGCTCGTTGGCAAAATCGTCCCTCTCGTTTCTAATACTCTGTAAGTCTTCTCTGAATAAAATCTCTCGTTTCCTTCTGTTTGGTTCGTTTTTCACTCTCCGTCACTCGAGTTGCCGTACACGAGGCTCCGGTAATCTGCAACATTGACCACACCGCATTATCAATGGGGGAAAAAGGAGTGGGATTTTTCAGAGTGGGAGAGGGAGAGATCACGTGAGTTTGTAACTTTGGGGAGGGGGAAGAGAATAGCGGGGTAATTTTCCGAGGGGAAAGACAGATGGGGGGTTTGGGTATTTTTTTTTTGTTTATTGGGCATTTGGATAGGCCATTTTGTCGAGTACTTTCGTGTACTTATGGAAGTATATACTAATGATGATTGAACATGCATTGAGAAAACAATATACTTCTATTCGCCAGGATTTAACTATTCACAAATGGTAGAGTTGGATATGGCGAAATAAATATCTTCTTGCATTTGAGCCTCTGAATTGTCACTAATAAAGATTTGGTAATAGTTAAGGGGCCTTCACACTTTAAACGGTAAAAAAGGCTATTTTCATGATTTTTCTTTGATACGTTTATATTATAGATATTGATGTAAGAGTTGTTACACTTAAGGGGTTACCCCCACTTGCGATTTTGAAAAAATCGATTTTTTTTATTGCATTTTTTTGAAGTATAAGTATATGAGAATATGTCCTGAAAACTTCAAGTCGATCCGAACAAAATTGACTGAGATACGAGCGTTGAAAGAGAAGAATCCGCGTTGAAAGAGCGTTGAAAGAGAAACTTTGAACGCGTTTTTCTCAAAATGGCATTTCTGAAGTCGGTGACCAAGATTACTCGAACACTAATGAACCGATCTACTTGAAATTTTGCAGACTTATTTAATACAGAAAAATGTAGTCTTTAATCGCTCGATTTTTTTTTTTCGAAAAAAATGGCCGTTTTATAGCCAAAAAACGGCCGTTTTTTTTCGTTAAAATCGAACCATTAACTTTGACTGTCCGCCATTTTGTGAAAAATGAATATTTTTTAAAATCCTTCGATTAAAGACTAGTTTATACTTATATTTGACTAAATCCATCCGCATTTTTTTTTCAGATGATCCACTTCGCCGCAATGTTGGTCACCGCAAACCGTGTATATGAAAACATTATTTCATTGACGGCCATTTGCCACTAAACAATGTAATATTTTTCAATAAAAAAATTACTGAAATTTCTTCAAGATGTGTTCTTTAAGAAGGTATATTGAACGATTAAAAAAGTTTTGTAGTTTTCTTTTAACAAATTCATGAAAAAGGCCTTTTTTTGCGCTACAAGTGGGGGTCACGCCTTGATAAATACACTTTCGGAATACATTTTTTTTTAATGTATGGATTTAAAACAACGTTTTTCGACGGCTTGTTGATAACATTTTCGAAACTACTAAACCGATCGTTATGAAAATTTGACCACATATTCTTTACAACAATAGCTATAGCGCATATCAATATATGTTAGCGCATCTATAGGATTTTTTTAAATTTTGATATTTACGCATTGTTTTTTTTCAAAAACGGTAAAAAAAAAAACTTTTTTTGTTTTTTTTTTAAAGTCCGCCATTTTGTTATTTTTGCATATATAAAAAATCTTATGATATGCGCTACAGCCATTGATATAGTGAATTTAAAACCGTTTTGATTTTTTTGTTCTGGATGATCCACCTCCGAGATTTCATCAGCAGCGCAGACCTACAATTTTTTTAGGATATTCTTTTAACTACCATTTTCGTCTATAAATAGTGACGTAAATAAATATATTTTTTTAAATGTATTTCGAAAGTGTATTCATTAAGTGTAACAAATTTTGTATAAATTTCTATAATATAAACTTATCAAAAAAAATCGTGAGAATAGCCTTTTTTAGCATTTAACGTGAGAAGACCCCTTAAGAAATGGGCACTTGATAGAACATACCATTTCTTAACAGCCAATAGATATACAGTTGGCCCACCCCAATGCTTAGTATTAATTGTAACGTTGCGTTACGAACATCGCGACTATCCGAGAAAGGTGAGGTAAGCGGGCTGGCGTAGCTCCAGTGGTCAGAGCAGTCGACGGAGCCGGGTTGAAATTTGTCTGATAGTATCCTGCAGCCGGCAAATATTGCATCGCCAATTCCACACCGATTCACGTAAATTTTTTTTTGTACGCTATAACAATATTTCAATCTGAATTACGCGGAAGATTTTTAATACGTTGAAAAATTTTTCCGAGACAAATTATTTTCGGCGATTTGTTTATCGGAAACTATTTTTTTCAAAAATGCACGACTCGATCGAAAATGAATGTTTTTCGATTCGACTACGTACTTCGAAGGGAAATCTTATCTGGAATTCAAGTTATATTGAATTTTCGTTCCAGGTACAAAATCAGAGGAGAACTCTTGAACTCTTGGACATCATCAGAAACGTGACTCGCTTGACGCAGCTTTCTTCACGCCATTTACTTACACGATCTTGCGGAAGAATTTGTGAAAATACTCGCAGATATGCAGAATAAAGGCCACGAAACAGAATTTTCATTCTATGGACATAACATTGTATTATCCCTCAAAAATTACAAAAAATTACTTTCTTCTTGGCTCTAAACTGGTAGTTTCCCTTAATTTATATTTAAATACTCCAATTAGTTTTTTTTTTCAATTGTACTATTTTGATCTAGATATTTAATTTCAAACCCCATAGTTTTTTTACACTGTACAAAGAACTGAATGGCCTTGTGTAAAAAATATCGGTAAGAATATTTTGTGGAAGTAAATTGGAAAAGAATTTTGATACATCTGAACACTTTTGAGAAGAAATTCCGATGACCGTTTCCCAAAAAATTACACACGAGTTTATATGGGTACGAGAGCCGCAGAAAAAGGAACCATATTCGGGTCACCTTATTAATGAACATTAATAAGGTGACTTGGTATTAGACAATATTCGAAAAAAAAGCATAATTAGGTGGAAAAAAATTTGAATTTTTTTTTCCACCTAGTTATGCTTTTGTTCGAATATTGTCTAATACCAAGTCACCTTATTAATGTACCAAGAAAGTACTTGGATTTTCTTGTACCAAGAAAATTAATGTACCAAGTATATTAAACCAAGAAAAAAATTCAAAGCTTCTCGAAGAATTATGTGCGTTTTTGATGGCTAATATATATATATATATATATATATATATATATATATATATATATATATATATATGTATATATATATATATATATATATCTATATATATATATCTTCAATAACGGGAGAATTTTCCCAATGGAATGAAATTATCTGCAACGGGGGTGAATCGGATTCTTATTTTTCCCTTGAGCAATTGCTCGAGAAAGGCTCTTTGCAAACGACTTTCTGGAGTTTCAGCGAAAGAGTTTCATTCGACGATAAGACGAGGGAGGGCAGCCGTGAGATTTCGTAACAATGCCAGTAGGGAATCGAGAGAGGGAGAACGAGTATTTCTATCCTCTCCTCTCTCCCCGCAGCACTTGCTCTTTCTATCTCTCGTACGACCATACTCGCGCTTCTGGGCCGAACACAAGATCGATGTGGACCACGCGAACGTATCCTGTCTTTTTCCATCTCACTCTCTCACTCTTCGCCCGGGGCTATGTACGGCGAATTAATTAAATTCAAAGAGAAACTCAATTAAACTTGTACATCCCTCGTTGACCCTGGACAATTGGAAAAGAACCGTGTGATCGCGATATATATATATGTATATATATATATATATATATATATATATATATATATATATATATATATGTGCAACAATGAGAAAACGGGTTCATTCGAACGTGAATCAATCTTCGGTACGGTGACGACATTCCAATCATACACCGTCGTGCTTAAGTGACCTATAAAAATAGATTCTCATCTGATTTCAACGAATAGCATATAGAGTACAACTTGTTTAAAGGAGAGACTGATCTGTACATTAAGGTAGAACGAGCGCTCGCTTTTGATTCCTATAGATTTCGTTCAAATTTTAACCAGACATTGTTCATATAATTCAAAATAGCGTTGACTAGTGATAGGACGAAGGTTTTTTTTTATTGCAACTCATTTTACAAGCCTATTCGTAGTGTAAATTGTACCAAAAATTGAACTATTTTGCATACAACTCTGCCAAAATTTCAAATTTACATTTTTTTCAAAATCGTTTGTTTAATCACGAGATATACTTATCTACTAACAAAAAGAATTTGGTTTTTTAATTTCAGATAAAGCTATCATAAGTTATCCTGACCACCACGAGAAAAATTTTTTTTAGAGATCTCCGGAAACCAGGTCCCACCGGCAGAATTTCCCAAATTTTTAACATTTTTGCTTAACATTTTGAATAAAATAATTTATGTATTATATTTTTTTTTAAATACAGAAAATTGCTTTTTTTGGTTCGAAACCCACGCACCCCCTTAAGAAAAAACTCGTTTTCTATTAGTTTCTAATGTGAATTAGTTTTTAATGAAATTTGGTACACAACTTCGTTAATGTACATACAAATGAATGTCTAATCGATTTTTTAATCATCGTAATTATTCCTTCAAAATAAGTTCTTTAAGGCGGGATATACATTTAGACAGGGACGAAATAAACAACATTGAGGGATTTTTTAAACTAAGAATTAATTATTCAACAATTATCAAACTTTAGGTATACTTTAATAGTATATTCAAGTATACGAATCCATTTTTTTTAATTAATTCGTCTTCAAAATAGCGGAGCTGTGACAGAGTGTTACAACAAGTTCGCTGCGGGAGTTGAGAATCGGCGTGCAGTCTAGCTTCCCGTAGACTTTAATTTACAAAAAAGTTCAAACATACTTTCAGTTAGAACATGTACAGGTCCTATGTGACGGTAATTAAAATGAAGAAAATGCAATTTTGAGAAAATGGCACGCGTTTACAAAAAATCCAACATTTCACGCAGCATTTTTGTAAAATGTGGATTAAAAAAGTAGTTTCTTTTCCAATTTTTCAAAAACAATTTTTGTCAAGTAGAAGGTAATATAATATTCTTTATAGGTAAATTAATATTATAAAAATGTTATCAATATTTTTACCAAGGTACAACTCAATCGGTTTAATAGTTTTTGAGTAATCCTGCACGCCAATTTCGATAATGCCGTTTTGAGAAAAACGCGTTCAAAGTTCACGCCCTCTCCGAATCCGAGTGGTAAGGCACAGCGTTGACGAGCTGTAAAATTTGAATTTTTTTGAATTTCGCTTTGAAAGTTCGGGCTAATATTCTACATATATAGTTCTATCGTTTAAGACGTTACCCCCACTTGTAGCGCAAAAAAAGGCCTTTTTCATGAATTTTTTTAAAGAAAACTACAAAACTTTTTTAATTGATCAATATACCATCTTAAAGAACGCATCTTGAAGAACTTTTAGTAATTTTTTTATTGAAAAATATTACATTATTTAGTGGCAAATGGCCGTCAATGAAATAATGTTTTTATATACACGGTTTGCGGTGACCAACATTGCGGCGAAGTGGATCATCTGAAAAAAAAATGCGGATGGATTTAGTCAAATATAAGTATAAACTAGTCTTTAATCGAAGGATTTTAAAAAATATTCATTTTTCACAAAATGGCGGACAGTCAAAGTTAATGGTTCGATTTTAACGAAAAAAAAACGGCCGTTTTTTGGCTATAAAACAGCCATTTTTTTTCGAAAAAAAAACGAACGATTAAAGACTACATTTTTATGTATTAAATAAGCCTGAAAATTTTCAAGAAGATCGGTTCATTAGTATTCGAGTAATCTTGGTCACCGACTTCAGAAATGCCATTTTGAGAAAAACGCGTTTAAAGTTTCAATTTCAGTTTACACGAAGAAAATATTTTTTTTTGTAAGCTTACATAGAGTCATCTATTCCGGGCCCGTTTTTATAAATTCCAGTCTATTATATGAACGTTGTGAATGCCAGGTATACGGCCCTTTTCATCGAACAATGCATTGAAGGTCGGAGGGAGGGCCGAGCGCGCCAGACGGCCGGTCGTTTACACAACGGATTCTTCTCTTTCAACGCTCATATCTCAGTCAATTTTGTTCGGATCGACTTGAAATTTTCAGGACATATTCTCAGATACGTATACTTCAAAAAAATGCAATAAAAAAATCGATTTTTTCAAAATCGCAAGTGGGGGTAACCCCTTAAAGAAGAAAAAAAGAAATAAATTTTTGGATTCTTGTGAATATATACCCCCCCTTAAAAACTCCTGATTTTCGGGTCGTCACAGTAGCCTAACCCCTTAACGTTGCATGGATATTTACGTGGACACAAAATGATTACTCTTTCCTTCCTCCCATTCGCCAATCACGTGTGTCCGTATAAATCTCCAAACCCGGCGAACATTTATTTCTGGCAAATAAATCGAATAATTTGGCGTCTGAAATTCAAGGCATCTCGAGAAAAAAAAACAGCACCGAGGGTGAACGGATCTCGAGTTCTCGAGAGCTTTCCGCGAGCAACGCAAAACTTTGATTCCTTCCGAAGAATTTGCAATTCATGGAAAGCGTACGATTGTATATGGAAGTTGGCGTCGTTGCTCTCCACGCATTATTTTGCGGTGGGTCCTTTGCCGTTTCTCGTAATTCATGGAAATGTGCACTGCTTTATTTTCCCGCGGTTTATTATCGACAATGCGAGCCAATATTATTCGTTAGCTATACGTATGCATTTATGCGTGGGAGTACGGGTGCAATTTATTTGAATCGTGGAACTTGACGACTATCCTGACGGAATGTACAGAGATGGAAAACCGACGCAAATATGAAATGTTACGAAACACGTGTACAAATGAAACTGCGAGCCATGGTAGCGGAGAATCGAGAGCGAGAAAGAATTGTATGGTTGCATGCAATTCCCTTTATACAGCTTCCTTTTTAGTTCATAGCTTGCCTGTTGTATACGTTTTCACACTTTTACGATTCTGCTGTCTTTTATATCATTCTTTTCGCCTTTTCTGTTTGTCTTCCTTCTTCTGCCTCTCTCTCTCTCCCTCTCTCTCTCTCTCTCTCTCTCTCTCTCTCTCTCTCTCTCTCTTTCTCTCTCTCGCTACCCCCCCCCCCCCCCCAACACCCCTTGAAAAAAATCACCGTAAACATGAAACCATGATAGATGCATACATCCACGGAACGAGAGGATACTTTTTTTATTTTCTTCCCAACCATCCCTTACGACTTTCATACGCCAATGAGGTTCGGCCAATGTTGAAGCTCACGTTAAAAAAATAAGCAAATTGCGCCAAAAAATTAGTTTGGGGAATATTTGATTTTTTTCGTTTACAATAATGCCCCGAAATTTAAGGGGAGAGATACCTTTAAGGGGCCGGGTTGAAATTCTGAACTTTAAACCCTCCGACGGTTTGAAATTTCTAATTTTAATGTTCCGAAATTACAAGTTTCCTAAAGATCATGGTGTTGATGATGTAGAACGTATAACGTTGTCTAGACGCATTTTAAAAATGACGTAAAATCACTTCTTAATAAAAAAAAAATCTTGAAAGAATTCGTCATTTTATTGAAAATTTCGAAACTTTTCAAAATTCCATAGCCGAATTATTTTGAGGGTGTTCAGATTTTCGGAGTTTTGGTTTTTCGGGTCAAATTCTTTCGGAGTTTGGATCTTTCGGGGTAGTATTCTTTCCGAGTTTTGAGCATTCTGATCATCCAAAGTTCGGTATTTCAACCCGGCCCCACCTTTAGGCGAGGAAAAAATTTGCTAAATTTCATAATTAAAAAAAAAGATTTCGTCACTATTTTTGAGACTTAGAGTATGTTTTATTACTCCTTTTGGCTGTTACATGGCATTTTTTAAATTTATTCATCTTTAAAAATTGCGCAGGTTGGGCACGGTCTTCTAAATTGCTTTTTCAAAACTGACGTGACGTATAGCCAAAAAACTAATCGAGCGATTCTGATGAAATTTGCTATAAGTCTGTCCAACCTTATTGTCTACAATATGACCGTGAATATTTTAGAAAATTAAATAATAAGTATTTCTTTATTGCAAAATGTAGCCATTTTTTTCGGAAAATTCAATTTTTTTGTTTCAAAGCGTACCATTTCATCAATTTTCTACATTTCTCACTTTTTCTTGGTTTACACTCTGCGTCTGAGTGTTAATGAAAGAAAAATCTTCGTTGGTTTTTTTTCAGAATCATCTCGCCGACGCTACGTGTCACGCCGTCTGACAACATCAGCCCCGACCCGTTTAGAAGACCGTGCCATACCTCTTCTATTTTTCACGATTGATACATTTTTCAAATACCATGCAATCGCCAAAAGTAGAAATAAAGCATACCCCAAGTCTCAAAAATGATGGATCAAACTTTCCTTTAAAAAAAGCATGAAAATTATCAAATTTTTTCCTCGCCTAAGGGTAAAGCCTCCTTCAAGATTTACGAGTACTTTTCTATCCTTATTCTTTACGTAATTTTCACTTTTTAATCATCGCGCTGCACCGAAATCGATATAAAATATTTTCCTATCCAAGACAGACTATTTCGACGCGAAATTTGAACTGTCAACACGTCACCATGATCCATCCAAACGACAAGCTATCGCGTTAGTCTACTCATAAAAAAAGACATCCACAGGACACGTCAAATTGTTATAATAATAAATTTATTATTGGATTATTATTATTCTAATTATTCTTATAATAATGAAAATGCTTAAATAATTAAAATTCTATAAATAAAGAAATTCTATAAATTCTATAAATAAAGAAATTCTATATAATTCTATAAATTCAATAAAAAATTCTATAAATAATGAAAAAGATCCTCCCCACTAGATAGCCAACACAAACTTATTTGGTTGACAGATGATCATGCAAGTTCTTTTTGTAAAAAATAAGGACGACTCAATCGTGCTTCCGATTAAAAAATATTCGTCCCGCCTGGCAACTCAAACATGTTAATGAGTAAACTTATTAACTCGTCAAAAACGTAAAAATTAAAAAAAAATAAAAATGATTTTCATTCGATTATCCTTTCAACACTAGATTTCCTACTCGACAAAAAAACACGTGAAAGTGTACTCATTTAAAGTTTGCATCGTTGTAATGCAGCTAAAAAAAATTTGTTTTGACACATTTAGTCTACGAAAGTCACTGAAGCATTTTTATTCATGACCAAAAGCTGCAAAAAAAAGATTTGAAATAATCACAAAAATCAAGAAGAATTTTCGTGGCACCCCAACGATGCAAACTTCATCATAAAATTGTTCGAAAAAAATGATTAGATTATTTTCTCAATAATCAAATATTATTTTGGTCGGATAATCTCGACATTACGAGAATTTTTTTTTTTTTCATATCCCGACTATTGTCGGCAATGATTTCAACGTTTTTTAAAATCTTTCGTTCGAGTACGCCACGAGCCTCGATCGACGTCTATATATAAGCTCTAAAAGCTCGCAAAACTCTCGACAAGAGCCTGTTACACAAAATAAATTCAATAAATCCCCTTGCCCGGGGATTATCGAAAGATTTCTCTCGAGTTTTCCCTCTTCGCCCCTGCTTGGTGCAACGTTCTGCATTGACGGATTTGACGGAAATTGGATACTGGTGGGCTTAAATCGACTGCCGAACGGATTATACGTGAAGGTGTGCGAGACTTGAGGCGAGAAAAATCGGTATTTCTTGAAAAATGTTGGTGTGCATGCATGTATGCACGTTTGTGTTCGTACGCGTGTACAGTAGATGCTGAGAGTTCAGCTGACACCTGACCCCGTGTTGAGTATCGGGTCGACTTTTATCGCTCGTAAAAGTGTGTATGACCAGGAGCGATATAGCAACAGCAGTATACCGAAGCGTAACACCGCACGTAACGGGCTGCTGAGACTCACCCCTTAACTACCCCTCGGAACAAATACCCTCGATGCACTTGCTCTTATCCGTCGTTGCTTTCCATTTTATCGCTACTCGCACACACAAAGTGCATTTGAATTTGAATTTCGAAACATTCGAACCGTTTATGACTAATCGATACGCCGAGAGGGAAAAAAAACTTCGGAGATATGCTCTTTTTAGGGTTCCGTACCTAGAGGGTGAAACGGAACCCTAAAACCGAAAATTGAATTAGAAATGCAATTAAATTATCCTTCATGGGGGTCCCATACATGAAAAAGGTGCATGATTTTTTTTACCCTGGCACGTGGGGTGTCATTTTTTAAAAGCTCATTCAGTAGGGTACAAATATATTTTTTTTTTTCATTTTTATCTTCAAAAATAAAAAAATGGGGGCCGGCAAAGTTGTCAGTTTTAGACCATTGTTACGGGGTCTATCTCTGAAATTAAACTAGTTAGAAATTTGGAATTTCTGTACCATAATGAATATTATGTACCATATACTGTATTTAAACAACAAATACTGAAAACGCCCATTCATAATGTAGTATATGAGGGATTCTCCGTCAATTCGGCCACTTTTTTTTCGACCGACTCAGATCTGCCCCATAATCGGTTACATCAAAGTACTACTAAAAGGCATTCTATGTAAATTTTTTCACACTTTTTAATTCGACATTTTAGAAAATGCCATTTTTTCCATATGAATATATCTCGGAAACTAGAAGTAACTGAAAAAAAATGTCTGTACATAAAAATTGTAGTTTTGTGTTGGCTTGCGAGCGGACGACTTGAAATAATTTTTTCGTTCCGGTAACGCTGATTGTTTACCAAAAAAGGGGGAAATTATTTTTTTATTCAAAAACGGCAATTTTTTGGCTGAAAAAATTACAGAGTCTTCCAATATGTCTGACGATATCGCAAAAAAATCGCCAGAATGGCACGGATCGAGGTTCTAGAGTAAAAAAAATGAAACCACACAAACTAATTTGTTTATACCGGAACCTCGCTCCGTGGGACTCTGGCGATTTTTTTGCGATATCGCCAGACATACTGGAAGACTCTGTCATTTTTTCAACCAAAACAATCGCCGTTTTTTAATAAAAAAAATAATTTTCCTCTTTTTTGGTAAAAAAAAAATCAGCGTTACCGAACGTAAAAATTATTTCACGTCGTCCGCTCGAAAGCTAACACAAAACTACAACTTTTATGTACAGACATTTTTTTCAGTTACTTCTATTTTCCGAGATATATTCATTTGGAAAAAAAACGGCATTTTCGAAAATGTTGAATTAAAAAATCTGAAAAATCCACATAGAATGCCTTTTAGTAGTACATTGATATAACCAATTATGGGGCAAATCTGAGATGGTCAAAAAAAAGTGGCTGAATTAACAGAGAATCCCTCATATATAATAATGTAGTGTATAGATAATACAAACGCCGATTCATAATGTCGTATATATAATAATTTATTGTATACATAATACAATAAATTTATAATGAAAATATATAAAATTATTGTTATTTAAATATTTACAATGCCAAATGACTTATTTTTGGAGTCGGTGCCAGCCAAGAAGAAGAGATTGATGTCACGGAAGAAACAAGATTGCAAATTTAAAAAAGTCTGTAGATCGTATACTTCATTTTTCTTCGCCTCCTCTTTCTCTGCGCAAAATGTGACAATATTGGGAATCGGCTGGTACTGACTCCAAAAAAAAGTAATTTGGTATTTTAAATATTTAAATAACACTAATTTTATATATTTTCATTATAAGTTTACATCAGAAGTATACAAAGCTTTCTTTAGCTATCATCACCCCATATGGTTTCAGTTTAGTACTACCTAAGAACTAAGACAGAAAAAAAGCATTACCTAATTAAATATCTAGGTAAAAAAATAGTTACTTGGTCATATGTATGAAACCTTAAGGGGTTAGGCCACTCTAGAGGCCGAAAATATAGGCTTTTTGGGGATTTTTTTCTCAGAAAAACTACAAAATAAATCCAGATTACAAAAAAGGGTGTTTAACATACTTATCAGTAACTGTATACAATCATTTTTTTAAGCGATTAATTTCAAAATGGCGACCGTGCAGCGTTTATCTCAAAACTGAACTTTTTAAGTTGGCCGGAAACACAACTCAGACAATTTTCCACCGATTCACTTGAAATGTTGAATATATCTTGAAAAATTGTTCACTTTCCAAAAATTTGCCTAAAAAATCGTCAGATAATTGTTAATAACAAATGAACTATGCAATATAAAAAAAAACCCACGTACTTCCATACACAATGTATTTTTCAAGATATATTCAACATTTCAAGTGAATCGATTGAAAATTGTCTGAGTTATGTTTCCGGCCAACTTAAAACATGTAGTTTTGAGATAAACGCTGCACAGCACCATTTTGAAATTAATCGCTTCAAAAAAATTATTGTATATAGTCACTGATATGTATGATAAATACCCTCTTTGTGATCTCGATTTATTTTGTAGTTTTTCTGAAAAAAATCCCCCAAAAAGCCTATTTTTTCGGCCTCTAGAGAGGCGTAAGGCCTTAATAGAGCGAGGCCCGACTCGCATTTGGCCGAATTTTATATCATTTTATTCTACGAGAAAAATCATTCTCAAATGGACGGGAAAAAATTGAACACGATCAAATTTGAATTTTCAATGCGAAATGTGAAAATATACCCGACCAATTTGCACATGCGTTCGCGTGCGTTAAATTGACCGGGCAGCTCCGATTAATTCGAGGCCTTTGAGGGCTCGGTCGCGACTGCCTTAATAAGGATCGCCACGATATAGGCCAATTAGGTCCCGACAGAGGGTATCTGATTTGGCTCGCTGAATTAACAAAAGGCTCGGGTAGACACCAATTAAGGATCAGGGTGGATACTATGAGGGCACCACGACAAGAGAATTTCGGATACTAAAGGGGTTTTGAATTGTTGCAAGCATAAATTGTGTCTCGTATAATGATGCATATTTTGAGGTTTTTACTCTCGCTGAATTTCAATTTGATATTATAGGTAGAAAATTCGAAACGGCGGTAGAATATCGAACATTAATTGTAAATATGAGTATTAATTTGGGTTTTTGAATTTCCGCTAGACAAAATTTTCGATATTTGTTTTGTTACTTTATTTTATTTTTTATAATTTATTTATATGTATTATATTTCTGGTGTGTTACTTCATTATGTAGCAAATTTCGATTATTATTATGCTGAACTGTTAAGACGAAATACCACTGTGACAGGTCAAAAAATCGATTTTTTTGTTGCATTTTCCCACCGTATATATTTTCAAGAATATCTGAAAGAAATTTCAAGTTAAAATATTAAAAATTAACCAAGTTATAGACGAATTAGTAAGAGTAGGTAGCGCCACTATTTACGTATACTAACACTTGAAGTCGCGTTTTTTTTTAAATGACTTTTAAGCCCGCGAATATGATTAAAAAGTTCGGCACAATGACAGTTTTTTCAAACAAGCCATTTTGTGATTTTTTTTTCTCGAAAAACAGCTACGTACAATGAGAACTGCATTGATATAAATTATAAAACTTTTGATTTCGATTTTCTCAGACCAACCATTGTTAAGTTATCGATCCGGTCGGCGGACCACATTTTTCATACAAAGGCTCTATTATACCTCGATAACGTTGTTAATTTTTAATTTTGGATAAGGTTTCGAATCCCCCCACCACCCACTCGGTCGAGCAGAAATGTTGCACAAACTTTCGTTTTTAAATTTAAAGACAACCCCTACAGGGGTTTTTGGCGACTCGCAATAGTTTTCAAGATATAGAATTTTTAAGTTTTCTTTAACGCGCGCCGACTATATCTATATCTGCTACGTCTCTGTTCATATCTATATATATTGTCGCGCTCTCCGGTTTCTCCAAAGAAACAAACCTAAACAAACCCGCACAAACCCAAATCCAAAAACTATTGCGTGTCGCCAAAAATTCCTTTAGGGGTTCTCTTGAAATATTAAAGAATTCTTTGTATAAAATTTCAGCTCGATCAGAGAGGGGACGGAGTCGGAACCCTTAATTTTTCAAATAAAAACTCACACGAAAAAAATTGAATGTATGCTTAATATCATACCTTTTTTTGTCCAAATTCCTAATAGATAATCTAGTAGACAAAAAAATTGGGATTTTTTTTTCGGCCCGCCTCAGTGGTATGCTGCCTTAATTATCTCGAAACCCACCGATTCCGGAACTTAAACGACTTCAGTTATTGTTAAATTATATTTTTTATTAAATTTTTTTTTTTAATTATTAAGTTATAATCTAGTAAAAATGTCAACCTAGGAAGTATTTAAGGGCCCTCGGAAAAGAGTGTGGTAGCGCTATAGGAACCCGTTTAAGCCTCCGAAGCTGGGTAGCTGGTAGCCCCGATAAAGTTATGGAAAATTAATTTGGGCCCGATCAAAACCTCAGCTCAATCTCCTCACGCGGCTTTATCCTCTGTCGTTTATGCCGATAATTTATGGTGCAAGTCTATTCCATAAATTATCAGAGCAATGACAGGAAGTTTTGGTCGCGCAAGTTTCACTGCGACCCCGAAAATTTTCGGAGTAAGAATGCGCGAGGGAGAGAGAGAGGGGGGGGAGAGAGAGAGAGAGAGAGAGAGAGAGAGAGAGAGAGAGAGAGAGAGAGAGAGAGAGAGAGAGAGTGAGAGAGAGAGAGAGAGAGAGCTTACTTTTTACGAGATAAAACAGCTTTTTTCCTATACAGTACATTTGGTGTGAAGCAGAAAAAAGCATATCTACCGCAGCTTTTCCAGAGGAAGAGCTGCACGATGTGCACATTGTCGTCCCACATCAGGCGTTTTCCCGCGCGCAGTGGAAAAAGCCAGCGAAAAAAAACAGAAGGGTCTTGTGTGAGGGAAAGCGTAAATGGAACCTCCGGTGACGCGTTAACAATACTACGCGCTCTCGCGACACTTTTGCCAGCTTTCATCTCTATTATATATATATATATATATATATATATATATATATATATATATATATATGTGTGTGTGTGTGTGTGTGTGTGTGTGTGTGTGTGTGTGTGTGTGTGTGTGTGTGTGTGTGTGTGTGTGTGTGTGTGTGTGTGTGTATTTATTTATTTATTCCACACAGACGCATGGGAAAGAGCCATTACATTCCTATACACATTAAACCTCCATTATTCCCACACTGACAGCCAGCCAAAATGACATTCAACAATGGAGACTGTATTTTATTCTTAAAAACTGAAAAGAAAGCTTGCCGAAAAAGAAATTATACGAATTTTCTTTTTTGTCGAAATTGTGTATACTTGGCATTGAAAGTTCGACTCGCACCACATTCAATTGCGAGTAGATTTTTAAGTGCGCGTCACCCCTTAGAAAATTAAGGGGTGACGCGCCTTTTATTGATTTTTTTATTTTTCGATAAAACTTTATATCCGAGGGTCATTTTGTAGCTGGTGTCATACTGAATCTAATGGACTTTGATTTTTTTGTTTCAGATAAGCCGTTGCCGATTTGTGGTGGAGCTACCTAGACCTCCTATTTTTGAGGCGTTACGTTAAACTATAGTTTTTGTACTTCAAAATAAATAAAAATGAATTAAATATTTTTAATGTATTCCAAGACTTTATTTATCAAGCCCAACAACTTTTATATTCATATCTTTTATAAAATCCTCCAAAAAAATCGCGAAAATAGCCTTTTTTCGTGGCTCCAAAGTGCACTGGCCCCTAAGAACACTTACCTCTATAACATTACACGATTCAATTAATCAACAATTATTGTCTATAACATGATGAAATCTTGAAAAAATTAACATTGGTAATGATCGAAACATAAACGGTTTGCATGAATTTTCACAAAAATCTACTTATTTTAAAAACACACACAATTTTTTTTAACGGTGTTCCAACCATGATTTTTCATTTTCATCTTTAATCCAACCTTGAGGTATGTAAATTTTACAACATTTAATTATAACATAAACAATTGAAATAATCAGCGAGACCAATAATTCAATACGAATTATTTTCCACTAATATTCTCATATGTAGAGAAAGTCTTTAAAAATGTTTTGAAAAATCAAAGATCCTCATATTTTTACACCCTGATACTTGATTGAGCGACTCGTGATTTTTCAGAATCATTTTTTAAAAAGCTTTGCATGTGTTAACGCGGTTTTCAACAATTCAATAGCTGTTTTTTTTAAGTCGCAAAATGTGCGGACTTTTTCACGAATGTCCGGCTTTTTTCCGGACTTTTTAAATTTTGATATGGTAACCCTACTCATATGTTGATATTTCCCACTCGCTCTCTCTGGCATTTTCTCTAACCCAAACAAACCCAAACAATTTCGTTTGTTCTCCGTGCCCGCACGTGCCAGTCCTATACACGCGCCCCGTAAACGCAAACGTCGGTTTGTACCCTTGTCGTTGCAAATACGCTAAGCTCTGAGAACCAAAAGCTTGTGCATGCAAGCCAAGATTGACGTGTCCCATCGACCAACGAGAGAGGACCAGCCTCTCGCGCATTTAGCGAGCTTGTACGAGGCTTTTGTTTGTCGACCAACTAGTTTGATTGGTCGCTTGCGTTACGCACGAAACTCTTAGAAAAAATGGACCATTTGAAGAGAAACGTATAACAAGAGTGGACGATGATAATTATCAAGATAATAGTATTAATGTTAATCACAATTAATTATTATACTATCAAAATACTTTTTTTTCAGTTATGAAAGAAATGATAAAATTAATAATAAAGAATAAAATGAAATAAAAACTGTGATTATTAATGCATTTATCAAACTTTTGGCTTAAGTTTTATTACTTTAAAAGTATATTTGAAGGAAAATAAACAACATCGAAATCAATGTATAATAATAGCGATATTTATTTAGTAACTTCGTTGACAATAATAATGGTAATAATAATGCGCAACATCCGTTATTTGCTTATTAAAGGAATAACACAATGATGATTATTTTTATTTGACCATGACAGAATTAATCTATACGTATAAAACAGTGCCGTGACTAACTGACTGACTGACTGACATGTAGACAACGCACAGCCCAACCGCTGAAGATGGAAACAGGAAATTTGGGGAAAAAAATGTTCCTCAGGAGGTGTAACAGAGCACTAAAAAATAATTTTTCGAATTCTTTTGAACCCAGACAAACCCAAACAAACTCCTAAAGGGGTGAAATAGGGTGTAAAAGTTTGCATGAAAAATTGTATTTCTCGCGTGCATCGAACCGGGCGAAGCCGCGAGCGAAAGCTAGTCATAATAATCATAATAAGGGAAGACATACCAAAAACGGCGATTATCAATAACAATGATATCTGAATATACTTCTGGTTGAATGCGCATTGCTGTATAAATATATTGTAGGATTTTTAAAAATAAATGCATGATAAGAGTGATATTTATTTACAAATGAAGTTCATATTAATAATAATAACAAAATAGGCATAATATTTATAATAAATCATTATTTAACCAGTAAATTAATAATAATGTAGAACTAATACCATTTTTTTATTATTAAAGGATCGAGAATGATAATAAGAAATTAAGTGAAATAAAAACTGCGATTATAATTCTAAAATATATATTGATATACTTTTCGTCGAGCCTTAATTTGTTCAGAAACTTTATTGCAGAAAATGATAACCATCAAATAAGTGTAAAATACGGATAATATTTGGAAATTAAATCAATAACGGTAATCCACTATTTGATTGTTAATCCTTCCTTGACACACTGGGCCATTTTGATCCGGGCGAATTTGAAATAAAATGCTCACTATCCCAAAATTGACAGTTTTCAATCATTTTTTACAATTCAATTATATATTTTCCGAATGTCAATTATGCAGACATATTAACAAATGTTCAAAGTGTATACCGGTTTTTTTTTCAATGAAAACCGATCCAAGAGTTGTCAATGGCTGGTGGATAAAATACTATTGGGGTCAAATTGACCCAGTGTGTCAAACTCGTGGCCAAATATTCGTGTGTCAAGGAAGAGTTAAGGTAGAACGAGCGCGCGCACTTGATTTCTATAGATTTTGTTCAACTTTTAACCAGACATTGTTCACATCACTATGCATGTTTGAGTGAAATTTCAGAACAGTCGACTATTTGGATTTGGGGATAATGGGTTTAAAAATTTCAACTTTTAACACTGCAGGGTCTGCATTGACCGAAAGTCAGGTCACATAATTCGTCGTACCATTCTATTGTGTTTATACATTTTGAAAACAAATTATGTTTAGATAGCAAACTAGTTAGGAAAAGAGTGAATAAGTTTGGATTGCCTTTACTATTCAGTTTTGTTAAAAACGTTCAGTGAAGACAGAGTAATTCTTCGTAAAAAATATTCGTCCCCTATAATAAGAAGACATATGGCAACACCGCAGAACAGTATTGTTCAATATTTCGAGAAAAAAAATTATCGTGTTCCTAAAGTTGAAAACTTTTAACACAAAAAAAATCTTTGCGTTATAAATATTAATATTTTATACTTATGTTATCTTCATTAACAAATAAAAGGGTTGTTTAATTCATAACTTACCAAAAACTTTGTTCGATTAAAAATTACTTCCGAATAAAAATTTGTGTTGCAGTATTATTTTAAATGTTGCCATATGTCTTCTTATTGTAGGGGACAAATATTTTTGCGGAAAATTATTCTGTCTCAATTTCAATGCAGACCCGGTAGTGTTAAAAGTTGCAATTTTAAAACCCATTATCTCCCGATCTAAATAGTCGACTGTTCAGCAATTTCACTCAACCATGCATAATGATATGAACGATGTCGGGTTGAAATTTGAAAAAAAATCTATAGCAATCAAGAGCGCGCTTGGGCTACCTTAAAGAAAAAATAACACAATATTACGTTTTTATAATATAATGCTACTTTTTTCCAATTATTAAAAGTTCGATATACATAGTTATAAACAATAAGATAAAATAAAGTCTGCGCTTATTTTTGGAAACGACGTTTCGATATACTTTTCGCCAAGCTCCGAAAATATTTTACGAAACTCGCGAAACTCGGTACGTCACTTGTGCACGCGTGCACATATATGACGATCGGCAAACTTTGCTCGACCCGACAGCCCGTGATGCATAAACCCGGCAGACACGCGAGCATAAACTTTATATCACGGTCGGCACACGGACGTTGGAGCAGGGGGGCGAGACGAGAACGCGGGGACTCTCAATTAAGCTTCGCGCTCGCGGTACACCCCAAAAACTCTCGCACTACGGCAACTACATCAGTTGACGATGCTCCGGTGAATTTGTATGAGAGAATGAACGGTGCAGAGATGCAACTACCGTATGCGAACCTGCGCCCTTTTACAGGAATGCGAAAGCAGCAAAATACTTTTCCGAAAAAAATCAAACGTTGGGCATAACTATTGGTCACAATGCTTTCCAATTATTAGGGATCCGTTTCCAAAGGGCAAAACCCTATCAAGGGGTGCACTCCATGTAGAGGCTTTAAAAGAATGCATTTTTTTGATTGCCTAAATTTACAGTTTGAAACCTGTAGTATACAATGCGGTTAGTGATTTTCGTCAATTCACAAAAATGACGTCCCAAGAGCCTTTAAGGGGTTGGAGCGTTAGCCACAATCCAAGGTTAAATTTAATTAAAAAAATACATGTTATTGTTTACACTACACTGAGTCTTTACGAATTTTTTGAACTTTTTTCACCACCAAACACCAGAGATAAAAAATAGTTTAATGTATGTAATTTAACGTGCGGATAGATGGGCAAGACTTTCACACTGAAGGCTATGTAATTTTGGTTGTTATTTAGCACCAAGATAAACCATTTCTAACAACGGGTTAACGCAAACTGAAACTTTGTGAACATTTAGAGAAAAAAATCCTCATCTTGCTCATCGTAAATGGGCCAATAATCCCGTGACGTAAATATGAATAGGCATAATTATGAATTATCCAAAATTTCATTGTGAATTGTATAAAATATTCGTTGTCGTAGTTTTTTCATAATAATCATCAATAATGTTATGCTTTTCCAAGTTGGTACTAACACAAAAGTTTTTCTACTTTACGTAATAAAAATGTTAAAATGCCTAATTTTGCCCTTTAATTATATATTTAAAAAATTAGCATATATAAAATAAATCTGTACCTCATATGCATTTTTTTGAGGTTCATTGAAAAAAAATGAGTAAACCGTCATTTGACTCAACTGAATCGCTCCAACCTCCTTAAGCTCGACTCACCTCTGCTCCGTTTGGAGCCCTGCGCGCAGGTATACACAGAAAAAAACCAATTGAATCAAAAAATATATTGGTTGATCCAAATAACTGTGCTGCTGCGGAGTGCCACCGATATAAAAGATTGTTGCAATACTATAAAATATTGGAAAATGAGATTGATTTAAATAACATATTATTTTATTTGAAAAAGCTCACCTGTTCTCTGAATATCTACATTATCCTTCAAATGAAATTGTATTCTATTTAAATCATTCTATATACAATCCGTAGATGTATGAATTAAATAATTAAGCGGTTGATACAACATTTTTTATTTCGTAAAAAAATATAATCACAAGAATTAATTATTTCTTCACTGCATCGAAACGAATATGCCATGGGACGTAAGATTTTCAATTTGTTTTAAATCTTAAATAAAAAGTGAGCATACAATGATCATCCACGTTAATAGTGGAGAGAATATCAGATATCCAATGGAATATCCATGGAGAGAATATCAGATGTTCAACTGATGAGAACAGATACTACACTTTGATCTCAGCCACAGGCCAAGAAGCGATACTCTTCGGAGTTTCTCCGGCGTTTAAGTAGATTTTCGGTTCGCGCTACGCTTACGAGAAACGAGCGCGCGTGCGGCTTCTAGCGGTTACTCCGAGAACTACGGGTTTTCTCACACCTATAGTTTCGGCGGCGCTCGGCCATGATTTGGTTGAATTTTTTCAACCAAATGCACAAGAAACAAATTTTATTTTCGCATTATTTTTTAACCAATTCAGACATTTGCTTAATGTTTTTCAATCAAATAAAATATTAATATTTTAACGAATAATGTACTTGAAAATCAATATCGGATATGGTGAAATAAATAAAATAACATATTTACTCAATAGAAATTTTAACTGAATCAAACGAGCGAAATTCAATTTTTCTTGTGTACTCGAATCAACAATATTCATGTTATTAATTGAAACGCTTTTTTTGTTCGTTGCAGAAAATGCATTCAAAACTATATAATTTGTTCGCGATAATTTTTTACATAGTTTCAATAATATATTGTTCTCGGTTAACAATGTATCTTTTGAATGAAAAAAAACTTTATATTTTATCATGTCATTTAAGTCAATAGCGTTTTCTTTGGACTAATAAATCCGATTATTTACACCAACAATTTTACAATTGAATCAACGAAATTTCATTCAATAACACCAATGATATTGGATCAATGATTTTTTTCTCAGTGTAGACACCATGTGGAGAGGTGAGTCGTCTATTCAATAATAGCTGTTAGAAACGCTTCTATACCCATAGAAATATAGTGTTACGAGGAAGCTGAAGGACTATTATAGGGTGCTGGAACACCTGACTAGTCGGTAAGTCACACAATCATACGTTTTTCCCTTGCCGAAACTTTAAACGCGATTATCTCGAAACTTTTTCATTCAACGAGTTGAAAATCGGTGTACACGATTGCTCAAAAACTATTTGACCGATGAAGCTCATATTTGGCACACGTTTTTATGATACTTATGTGCCATTGATGAACCCAAGCCTGACTAAAAATGATAAAAATAAACATGTTTTTGCTGGGTCAAAGTTTGATTTTTTTCCGAAAAAATAAACTTTTTCGTTCTGCAGCTTCCCCTTTAGCCAATTATCATTATTTTTCCAATATTAATGGTTCATCAAGTGACCACATGTATATGCTAATCATTTTTTTTGCGCAGTCTGTTTCACATAATCCTACGAGGGGCTGGAGTGTACACCTCATTCGGCCTCCCTTCGAGACAGCTTCACGACGAGTGGTTATATCTTCACCATTTTACCTTTTTTCAAGCAACAAAAATCGTTTTGAAAACTAGAATTATGTAATAAAAAGTACCTATGACTCTGAAAAGAGATAAACATTCTTTACCCTCAAAAAAAATCATGAAAATGGACTAATATTTGATGTTCTATATGAAGTGCCCCCCTTAATGTCACTCTGCTGTCCGTCCACATAAAACCCGTGTCACAAGTCTCTATCTTGTAAACGGAATGAGTTACAGATCTAAAATTGAGATATTTTGTGTAGTGTTGACCCAAAACCGAATATTGAATTAGAAATGCAATTAAATTATTTTTCATGGGGGTCCCACACATGAAGAATGAGCAGATTTTTTTTCTTACCCTAGCATGTAGGGTGTCATTTTTTTGAAGCTCATTGAGTAGAAAACAAATATATTTTTTTCTCTTTATCTTCAAAAATAAGGAAATGGCCGGCAAAGTTGTCAGTTTTAGACCATTTTTGTTACAGGGTCTATCTCCAAAACTAAACTAGTTAGGAATTTGGAATTTCTGTATATTATGTACCATATACTGTATTTAAACAACAAATACTGAAAACGCCCATTCATAATGTAGTATACATAATAATTTATTGTATACACAATACAATAAATGGATAATGAAAATATATAAAATTATTGTTATTTAAATATTTACAATACTAAAAGATTCATTTTTAGAGTCGGTGCCCGCCAAGAAGAAGAGACTGACGTCACGGAAGAAACAAGATTGCAAATTTAAAAAAGATTGTAGATCGTATATTTCATTTATTTTCCTTTGCCTCCTCTTTTTCAGCGAAAATGTGACAATATTGGCAATTGGCTGGTACTGACTCCAAAAATAAGTCATTTGGTATTGTAAATATTTAAATAACAATAATTTTATATATTTTCATTATGAGCTTACACCAGGAGTATAGAAAGCTTTCTTTAGCTATCATCACCCCATATGGTTTCAGTTTAGTACTACCTAAGAACTAAGACAGGAAAAAAGCATTACCCAATTGAATGTCCCGTTTAAAAAAAGTTACTTACAAGGAACATCCCTCAGGTGACACCCTTCGATTTGGTTGAAATTGGGATATGTTATAAAGCACCGAAAAGTAAGCGATAGGTATTTTTTTATCGGCGAAAGAACGGTTTTAAGGGGTGAAACCACCCCTTAATATAGGGGTGGTTCACCCCTTAATTTTTTGGCAATATCACTCTAGTGGATTTTTCATTGTTTTGGATTAGAAGAATTTTCGTTTTTGTTTCATTAAAATCGGTGGACTCCTTGTGTCTGAAACTGCTATATTACCCCTAGAGATGCCTTTTTTCGAGGGGTGGTTTCACCCCTTGAAACCGTATTTCCGCCGATAAAAAAAATACGTATCGCTTACTTTTCGGTGCTTTATAACATATCCAAATTTTAACAAAATCGAAGGGTGTCACCTGAGGGATGTTCCTTGTCAGTCATATGTACGGAATGCTAATAGAGCAAGGCCCGACTCGCACTTGTTTTAAAATGTATCGATCAAGTCAAAGAAACGAAAATACATTCAGCATAAAAACAAACTTCGATGGCATCAGATAAATTTATATTTTATCATTCCATCTACGGTACTTTTGTGAAACTTTTACGGCACTTTCTTGACTTTCTTTTTCTCTCGGGCCCACGTGTATTGGAATAAAGTTCGGGAAACGAGGTTCGAAACTACGGTTTCGAAAAAAAAAGTACCTCGATAACGGTGCAGCGAGGGCAATATCTGGAAAAACGAAAAGGAAAAACTACGAGAAAACTTGTTTGGCGGTTTTCTTGCTGGTGAAAGTTAAACAGGGAAGGGCGAAGTAGTCCGAAAACGTGCGAAATGAAAGAAGGAGCGAGATAAAAGGAGGAAGAGAGAGAAAGAGGGAGTGAGATAAGGGGAAATGACGAAAAAAAACGAGGAAAAGGCGACAAAGATCATGGGCCGAAAACTGGGGAGATTACTACTTCGGAAAACGTGGCCCCGCAGTGTCCTACTTTCAGTCGTTTCGCATACGACTGGCGAGAGTTTCCGTTACCACTGAGAAGGCTTTGCAAGTGTTGATCGACGGCTCGAACGGAACGGCCCCTTGCCCAGTGGAAAAAGTCAGTATTGGTCAGACAATGATACTATTCAGTGCCAGGGACGCTTTCCAGTGTACTACTTCACACAATTAGACACGTTACTCATACGTATCAGCGAGACACAGTCACTCACATATACAGATGATTAAATCGTAGTTGCACGTCTGGCTTTTTTCTATGCGGTGTCTAGAGCTTTCCATTAACATACATTGTTTATATTGACACTAACAAATGGTCGTGACATCTGAAATGAGGGCTCTAGAGGCCGAAAAAATAGGCTTTTTGAGGATTTATTTTCAGAAAAACTACAAAATAAATCGAAATTACAAAAAGGGTGTTTATCATACAAATCAGTGACTGTATACAATAATTTTTTTTAAGCAATTCATTTCAAAATGGCGTCTGTGCAGAGTTTTGCTTTCCAAAAATTTGGAAAGCAAAAGAACAAAATTGGCGGCGTGCAAATGTTTCGCTTTCCAAAAATTTGCCTAAATAATCGTCAGATAATTGTCAATAAAAAATGAACTATGCAATATAAAAAAAAATCCTATGTACTTCCATAGACAATGTATTTTTCAAGATATATTCAACATTTCAAGTGAATCGGTTGAAAATTGTCTGAGTTATTTTTCCGACCAACTTAAAAAATGCAGTTTTGAGATAAAGTCTGCACAGCCGCTATAATGGAATTAATCGCTTTAAAAAAATTACTGTATACAGTCACTGATATGTATGATAAACACCCCTTTTTTAATCTCGATTTATTTTGTAGTTTTTTCGAGGAAAAATCCCCAAAAAGCCTACTTTTTCGGCCTCTAGAGTGGCCTAACCGCTTAACTGTTTCATGAAATAATCTGCAAAAATGGTTGTCTGTCTCCGAAAGAGACATTTCAGAAAAGCAACAATACTTTTGTCATTTTATGTAGGATGAATACTGGGCGTCAAGGCCGTGCCTAATTAAATGCATATATTTTGATTTAATATGCCTAGTTTTTTCTTGACCATTTCGGAAGTGAGCATCTTGATGTGAGTTTAATAATATGATTCATTCAACGTAATTAAATTAAATGCAATAATTCAATCAAATTCAGGAGGAACACCACTGTAAGGGGTAAAAAATCGATTTTTTTCCATTTTCTCAAAGTAGACTAACTCGAGAATATGTGAAAAATATTCAAGTGAAAATATTGAAAGTCGACCAAGCTACAGACGATTTAGTGAGAGCAGGTAGCCCAACGATTTACGGGAACTAAAACTTTCAATCGCGTTTTTCTCGAAACGATTTTTCTCGACCTGGCCGGAATCATAACGCTAGCTATAATTGTTCGATTTTCAATTTTGGAGCACCAAAATTTCCGTAATTGCAGTAGCTATTATAGCAGGTAGCCATTTTTTTATTACCATTTTTCAAGCCCCCGAATATAAGTAAAAATTCCGCCACAATTACACTTTTTTTACTATCCGCTATTGCCTGATTTTTTCCCGAAAAACGGCTACTACCACAACCACCAGAACCAGTACTACCAGAACTAGATTTTTATAGATTACAAAACTTTTATGTTTTTATTTTATTTTTCATTATACCTCTATAAAGTTGATAATTTTTCATTAAAAAAAAAATGAACGTAATAGATTCAATGTATGCTTAATAACATACCTTTTTTCCAAATCTCAAATAAATAATCTAGTATACAAAAAAAAATCGGAAAAGACGACTTTTTCCGGCCTCAGTTGTGTCCTCCTTTCATAGTTTGATTGAACAATTAATTATTCAATTAAACTGAATTCGATACGCGTTTGATATTGATTCGAACTTTCAAAGCACGAAAACCAGACCATTTTTTAATTGAAACACGTATACGATTCGCGCCGAAATAAAATGAAATATAAACCAACTGCAAGCGTCTCCAAGTCTCTATTCAGCTGTTTTTCACACACATACTACAATCACCCATTTGTTATTGGACAGCTTTCATCCGACTCTACACTAAAAATCTTCGAAGTACCTTTTTTTGAGAAAATTTCGTTGAAACGCGAAACGAGAAATTTATTTTACAAAAGCAACAAATGTTCCGCGTCCCGAATTCTCGGCAATCATATGCACCTGGCACTTCGGAGTCGTGAATCGTACAATTTTCTCTCTCTCTCTCTCTCTCTCTCTCTCTCTCTCTCTCTCTGAGCGACACATTGATGTATGGGGTCGCGAGAGAAGCGCGACACACACAATGTCGAGGAGGTGAAAAACGGAACAAAAACGAAAACAACGTCAGGGGGCGCGAATAGGTGGCAAGGAGAGGAAGAGAGAGGATGACGATATAATCCTTCTTCGTTCGGTCGCAGCCCGGAGGAGAATCTCGTTATCGGGTTCTGTCTACTGGTGCACCACCCGGCAAAAAAGTCCACGCCAAACTTTCTACTGATAGGGTAGAATATATATATATATATATACACACACACACACACACACACACACACACACACACACACACACACACACACACACACACACACACACACACACACACACACACACACACACACACACACACACACACACACACACACACACACACACACACACACACACACACACACACACACACACACACACACACACACACACACACACACACACACACACACACACACACACACACACACACACACACACACACACACACACATATATATATATATATATATATATATATACATACATATGTATGTATGTGTGTGTGTGTATATATATATATAATGCACATGAAACACCTATGCATATTTAAAAATACCGCACGTGAGTTTTTATCGTATATATGAAGTATTTGACGTAAACTCAGGCCCTTTTTCACCTGCGAGATAAATCCAGAGATTTTCGAGATACATCCATCAAATTTGCCTTCAAAACGAGACGATACGGATTATCGTACTTCCCGCGGCTCCGTGCTTTCAGTTGAAAACATTGAAGTGACAAATTATGAACGAGGTATCGAATGTTGAGGACAGACACAGAGGTTTTTTGAGTCCTTTTTTCAACTTTTATTATTGGGATGTCAAGAAAATCAATTGCTTCGAGTATCCCAAATTTTTTGGTTGACAGATTTGGGCTAAAACATATTTTTTTACGGTCTTTAGGGACCGCCCATAAATTACGTCATTTCAAAATTGGGGGGGAGGTCTGGTCGTTGGATGATGGTAACAAAAGTTGGATAGGATGATTTCAGGAGGGTGGGGTAAAAAAAGAGAAAAAATCGATGATGTAATATACGGACAGCCCCTTATCACGGATCTGCAACCCAAATGTGCAAAAAATGTTATGGATGACAATTTTTTTTATTCTGAGTCTTCCCGTTGCATCCTATCGGAGCAAATTTCAAGCGTGACTTCATTAAAAATGTCAATAATAAATAAGAGGATGAAAATGAAAAAAAAAATGTTCTCAAATCAATTATCGTTGGACTCCAACGATGCAAACTTCAACCTCATTTCCTGACGAACTTATTTTTCGAGGTCACCCTCGCGAGAACAGCGCAACTCCGAAGGACGTCCGATCTCGACAATTGCCTTTTATACGAAGAATATCCTCTACATATACGGGAGATAAAATATGAGAGATTTAAAAGAAAAAAATTACTCCGTGCCTGCAACTTTTTTCGATGAATATTTTCTGCTCATACTCTGCCATTCGGAGAGTCGTCATTTCGAATAAAATTCTCACACACGCACACACTCGTACATAGGCAACTATGCACAACAGGGGCATCGGACGAACGAAGAGCGAGAGATGGATTAAGGCCGGAGCCTGAATTGGAAGGTCTGAAAAATCGTTTTTTTTTTATTGCTCAAATCGATAGATAAACTATCCAGGAACATATTTACAAAGTTACAGAGGCCGATTGTAAATATTTTCAAAGATACAAGACCAAAAGCAGAGAAGCGATTGATATTTGATATTGATATTTCCTTCTATTGAAAACTTTGAAGTGCGTTTTCACCAGTTTTTATTTTCACGATTTTTCCAAATTGGCGGGCGTGATGGCAAAAAAACTAAACGACCTTTTGAATCAAACCAAAGTTTATTTTCTTCAGTACGAAAATCTCTCCAAAGTGAATTTTAAAAAGTACTTAAAAAAGTCTTTTAAAATAATTTTTATGGCACGTTAAAGTGTTTTTGTGACACATTTTTTTGTTCAAACCTTAGAAAAGTTACAATTCCACGATTTTTTCAGCTTTTTCTTAATTCACCCAGAAGAAAAATATATCACAATTGAAAATTTTATTGGTTTTTTTTTCATTTCAGTCAAGAATTAGGAGCTGCAAATTTTCCGCCGATTGGGGACTGCAGTGGCAAGACGCACATGGAATAGGCTGATAAATCTGCAGTCATTTATTGTTTCATGTTGAAACATTTTTTTTAATACATTTCAAATATACATGAAAAGATACCTCAATATTTACTAGGCTCACTAGTTTTTTTTTCTATCTCAAAAAATCCCGAAAAAATGCTTTTTTGGACCTTCCAATTCAGACTCCCGCCTTAAGAGAGCGAGCGGAATCGCAGGTGAGAGACAGAGTGATACAAGCACCAGCAATCGAGCACCTGTCGTCTCTCATACGGAAATCTCATTCGTCACCGTTGCGTCACGATTATTCGAATCTCAAAAATCCAATTGGTCGAAACCTCATTGAGTGCAATTTTTTTCCACCTCGATGATTTTTTAACCCTTCTTTGAAACACTTATATTTGGCCACGATTTCGACACACTGGGTCACGTTGACCCGGATAGTACTTCATCCACCTGCCATCACCAACCCTTTCGTCGGTTTTTATTGAAAACAGTCCGGGATACACTTTAGACATTTATTAATATGTCTGCATAATTGAGATTCGGAACATGTCAAATTAATTAGCTGTAAAAAATTGTTGAAAATTTCCAAATTTTAAAAGGTGAGCATTTTATTTAAAATTCGTCCGGGCAAAATGACCCAGTGTGTCAACGTAGGGTTAAGGATGCCCGTACATTCCCTATCAATAGTGAGTTTCGGTGAGAATTTCGAGCACTTTGCGATAACATTAAAATCTGAATAAAATCAACCGTATTGAAGATCCTAAGAACATTGGTTTTCGATAATAAGAATGCCGAAATCTTATAAATAAATCGTTTAAACAAAAATTTCTTTAAAAAATCTTCGGTAAACTTTATTTTTTGTAACATTAAATGAATCGTGATATTTTTCCGAATACATGTGATTTTTTAGAGAATGTTCTCTCTCCTTCGAAAATCCCGTTTTTGGAATTTTTCCCAAGCTGCACCGATGACACTGTTCGTTCAATACCCCGGACACTTCTTGCATTTAATATAGAACATTGCCCCTACAGCATATTGAAAATGTGTGACTCTTCATCCATTTCTTTAAATTAAAAAAATAAAATAAAAATAGAAAGATAATTCTAAAAAAATCATACCCATTCAGAAAAATCTACGAATTAATTTTATAATATAAAAAAGTAGTTCACCGGAAATTTGTTGAACAATTTTAGTTTCAACAATTTACTAATAACTCTTGTGCATTACTATAACCAAAAATTAATGTTCTCAGCACCTTCAATGTAGTTGATTTTTCAAAAATATTAATCTCATCCCCTCAGTACTCAAAATTCTCGCCGAAACTCACTTTTGGTATGGAACGGGCAATATATTCTCAAACCGATTGAAAAATGAAGAAACTTCACCTCATAATAGATCGCGTATATTTATTTTCGAAGAATTTTTCCGCTCTCTGTTCTGCTTCAGCGGACAAATGTTTTTTTTGTTTCTACGGACAAATACGACAGACGTACGTGTCACGAGGTCGCACGAGACTGAAACGAGCCGGCCTCACTGCGTGCACCGCGTCGAGTAGTTACACGGCGCGGACTAAGCTACGGGGTCGTCCCGGTTGCGTGGGCGCGACTTATGACGGCGCAGGACGTACTGAGAGCCCTCGGAGTTCCGCGCCGAGACCGCGCTCTGCGGACCGGCGCCGACGCCGACGTCGCCTCGTCGGCGCGGCTCGCCCGAAGCCACCGTAGACAGCGACACCGACTCGTTCACACGCGAAGGGGGTTAAACCTCCCGGTTAGAATCGTAACCACTAACGCAAGCGCTCTCGCCGACGAACAACTTCAACCCCTCTCGTTCGCGTTGCGAAATTTATGTTTCCCTCCTATACATGGACGGATCTACCCACATTGTCTTACACGCTTTGCTCATTCGTGCCTCGACAAAATTGCTCGTAAAGCTTTGCGATAGGCTATTTGTCTGACAATGCCAATTAGCCGGGCTTGCGTAATTCGTCAAAATCAATGGACAAGCAAATAAGCAAACAAATGACGACATGTCAAAGAGATGAATGGAAAATGGTGCACGCTAGTTCACTTGTGGGGGAGATTCCTTTAGGCGAGGAAAAAATGTACTGATTTTCATGACTTTTAGTATTTTAGCATTAAAAATACCCGAATGGAAAACGTAACTCAACACCGCTTAGCCACAAGCTAGTAAAGTGATGTTTCGAATAGCCATTAGCTAGCCGTCTTAGCGATTGACTACCCAGCCTTGTAACGCTTTGGTCCCCCGGGGAAGAAGTTTATGTCTGAGTGGATATGTTCATATATGTTTCAGATATCGTCGTATGTGTATCAGATATATTTATGTCTGATATTTTACAGTATCATATATGATTAGGTCTGATCATATTCCACATCACATATGCATATAGAAGATCGTATCTGATCAAATACAGTATCTGGCCTGACCATATATGAACTCATATCTGTTTATATCTGGCTAAGTACCACGGCGAGTTGGTACCGTAAATTCGTATCTGAACATACATGATGTGATATGTGAACGTATCTGTTCGTATGAGATCATATCCAATCGAATACGGTACCAGACTCCGCTATACAGATCTCATATATGTTTTTATCTGGTCAGGTACCAATGCGAGTTGGCAGCGTGAAACCATATCTGAACATATGTGATGTGATATATGAGGAGGCACGTTCATATAAAATTTTATCCCATCAGATACGATACCAAACCTGGAAAATATACGAAGTCTTATACACTCATACCTTATCGTATATGCAGCTCAGTTGTTCACACATGAAAACATCTGAATATATGAAACGATGTATGAGGATGTGAGACGATATCCGATCAGATATGGCACCTCACCTGATTGATTATATGTGATCATGTGAGTTACTATAATATTATTAATTATTAACACGTCAAGTGATGACGTGTTAATAACCCCGCTCTATATATGTAAACATTTTAATATCTTCATGACTGCACTAACAAGATTTGATCTGTCTCAACAGGGTAAGATTTGCTCTGATATAGTCGGAGTCATACCTGGTGTGATAGTTCAGATAAACTATGAATCTATCATATGGGCAGGTCTATTGTTCATAGATGTCCAGGTCTACTGGGATCCACGGTATTTTATTCTCATACCGACAGACAGATCTGGTCCAATAAGATTAGATTTGCCTGACATGATCAGATCTGGCCCAATAAAATCAGATCTACCTGACATGATCAGATCTGGCCCAATAAAATCAGATCTGATCCAACAAAATCAGGTCTTGCCTGGGGATTGGATCTGGTCAAACCTGCTGCGATATGGACGGGTCTGCTCTCAAAATCATCAAAATGGCTCTGATATGATCATACATGCTCAGATATAAGCATACATGATCTGTCATGACACTACATGTACAGATATGGCCATTTTTCTTGTCTGATCATATCTGATTCTACAGATGTGATTCAGATATATTCAGATATGAACTTTTTCCCCGGCCTCTAGTGACTGAATACGAAAAATTAAATGGTGACAAGATAGAAAGAAATATCTCACTGCTGTATTATATTTCTGACCTAGCCATGACCTAGATTTTTCAGCTAGCGACTGGGAACGAAAAATTAGGTGGCGATTAGATAAAAAAAAAATGTCGGCTATATATTTATATTTTCGTGATTTTTTTGCACATTATTTACATCATTGGACCCTTTTACGATATTCTTCGTTGATCATTGATTAGGGTTATGATATTTACGCTGTAAATATATTAATGGTTCCATTTTAAATTATCTCAGACAAACGCTTACCTATCTTACTTATCTTAGATAGCTTACGCCACGCTATCGTGGTTTCGATCCCGGGACCTCTGGGTGATGAGTTGAGACGTTGTCCACTGAGCCCACTTGTTTAATTTCTGAATTTTCTTATCGTCTACATTCGTTACACTACGCAATGTCAGATTATTGAAAAATGGGTGGATTGACAAATGTAAATAACATTATCGGATCAATGACTCAATTGCGTTCGCATTGAGAGCGATAATCGCATAGAATGACATAACCTTAAATTGTATTTGTCCGATCATTTATTCCGGCTAGTGCGGCCGCAGTTGAGAAGTGTTGGCTAGGTCATCGCGAGATACCGACTTGAGGATTTTATTCATTCGCAACGTCATCTGTAACGCAAGTTGCTTAGCCAGCCATGAGCCAGTCGCTCGATGGAACTACACGTAGTCACATAACCACACTTTGTAATTTGTGACAAAAATCGGCTGGGCGGTGACTAGCCGAGGGGCGCATAGCCGCAGTTAGCTAGTGTTGACTAGGTCATGGCGTCATGCCCACTTGAGACATTTTTTCTTTTGCAAAGCCATCTAAAACTCAAGTTAGCTAGCCAGTCATGAGTCATTCGTCGATGGAACTACACGTAGTCACATAACCTCACTTTGTCATTTGTGACCAAGATCAGCTGGGCAGTGACAAGACAAGGGCTGGATAACAAAACATTCACAATAATACTAGCTCATAGCGAGCCAACCATTGGTCAGTTCGTATCAGCTCAATTGGGCGAGCCAGTTACTACGTCGTAACTCAGACAGGCTAGCACAATTTCTACTCGGTTTCGGGCCTCACCGCTGGAGGACTGCAACCCCAAATGCAGCACGACGAACACCTTGAAAGATTTTATTCCGAAAAAATTACATTGTAACCACAATCATATGTACAACATGGTGGGAAAAAATAAATTTATTCCAACCAATGTATTACTAGAAAAAAATTCATCATTCTGACCCTTCAAATTGGGCTTCCAGAGAGAGATACCCCGTTATGCACTAAACATTGCTTTAGCACGGGGGCACGGAAAAAAAATATGTTCCTGAATTTCAACTTAATTACCATTGAAATCTCCGTAAAACTCCCTCCCGCTCGGTAGTCAGCGCACAGGTCAATGCGTGGCTGAGCTCTGGTCACCCAACCCAGCATTGACTCGGCCCAACTCTACTCAGCATGCGAGATCGTAAAATAAAAAAAGACGACCCTCTCAATTTTCCTTCATCCCTCAATATCCTTTCTCATCTTTCTCAATATTGAATTAAAAAAAAACTTGCTACATCTTAAATATTCATTACATCTGCATTCTATCTTGATACAGAAAAAAAAACCTTTTTTTCAACAGACAGGAATTTAACTGTACCCTCGATGTCTGCTTAATGTAAAAACTTTAGACATGGGTCTGCTTATATATATATATATATATATATATATATATATATATATATATATATATATATATATATATATATATATATATATATATATATATATATATATATATATATATATATATATATATATATATATACGGGGTTGTGAGAAGGGTTTTTGAGGGACTCGACCCTCTGCTACGTAGTATCAAAGACTCGTATATAGGTGGGGCCAAGAGGGAAAAGCAGGGTGCTTTTGCTCTGCTTTCCGTCAGTATAAAGTCTCTTCGCTTCTTCCCCACCTCTTTTTCCTTCTGTCATTCGCTATTTCCCGCAGCCTACACACCTCCTTTTATCCTCTCGAGAGTACCCGTCCTTGTTCTTTCTTCCGGGGGTATATTCACTGCATTTTCCCTTCTTAAAATTCTGACAAACCGAGGATTGATCCCGACTCTGAAAGCGACGGTTTTTCAAGTACCATTTATTGCGGACGTGTATGGTTGTTATTTACACAATTTGAATGTGATACGAGCGTGGAATGTGATGTATAATCTGCATATATTTTATTGCAATTCGAGTGCACTTCCTTTGGATACAGTTGAGAGTTTTAAAGCGTTGTTTTTAAGGGGGGAGATACTTTTGGGCGAGGAGGAAATTGCTGATTATCATGATTTTTTTTCAAAAAGAAAGATTTTGTTACCATTTTTTAAACTGGGGGTATGTTTTATTGCTACTGTTGGCTGTTGCATGATATTTTTTTTATTAATCTTTGAGAATGCCGGAGGTATGGTACGGTGTTCTAAACGGGTTGCGGCGGATGTTGTGAGTCGGCGTGACATGTAGCGTCAGCGGGATTGATCTGAAAAAAAAAACAACGAAGATTTTTCTTTCGTTAACACTCATACGCAGAATATGAACCAAGAAAACGTGGGAAATTTCGAAAACCAATTATATGGCACGCTTTGAATAAAAAATATCGAATTTGTCCAGAAAAAATAGCTACATTATGCATTAAAAAAAATATGTTTTCATTTTCAAAAACATTTAGGGTCATGTTTTAGACGATAAGGTTAGATAGATTTATACTAGGGATGTAACGATACTTGTTTTAGCCGATACGATACCAATACCGATAATTATATCAACGTATCGGCCATACCTATACCGAATCCGATACAATTTACAAGAAAACTTGATATAATAAAAATTGTTTTTTTTTGTACACTAACCAATGACCTAAACATTAAAAAGGTACTTAAGGTACTTAATGTACTTGCAACTGCGTACAATACGCAGTTGCAAGGCCAAAAAAGTCGTTTTTTCACGATTTTTTTCTGGAAAAGGATTTCATTTGTGTAAAACGAAAAGTATTAGGCAGTGTAGTGGCATCTTTTAGCTTTAGATTGGCATTGTTTATTTTCAAAAATATTAATTAACATTGCTCCTGTAGGAAGTCTCCTGGAGGTCCCCGAAAAAAAGTGTCCAGCGGTGAGCAAAGTATCTCCGGTTTGGATTATCTAAAATGAAAAAACGGAAAAGATTCTTTTAGGGGATAGATGAATCCAGGTATTGATCGAAGGAATAGTCGAAATTTTAATTTTTGACAAAATGGTGACTCCGGAAAGAAACAATTTCGATTTTCGATCAAACTTTTTTCGTTAAATCGTTGAAAAAAAAATATAAATAATTATCGGAAATCTTATTCCTTCGATCAATGCCTGAAGAATATATCTGACAAGGTTGTGTTAAAATTGCAGACCGATGGGTTGAGCCGTTTTTGAGAAATCGTGCTCACCGACTTTGAAAACACTGTTTTGAGAAAAACGCTTTTGAAGTTTCTCGGACGCTCGGAGACGCGCTCGGAGAAATTTGAAATTTTCAGGGAATATACTCACATATTTGTACATTCCGAAAATGTAATGAAAAAAAAATCGATTTTTGAAATTTTTAACTGCGTATAACCCATTAAGTGAGAAGATGAAAACGTGAAAAATTATTTACCTACCTTCCAGGAGCGAAAGGAGTGTCAAAATCAAACAGAAATATAATTAAACTCTGTTATTTATTATTAATTTAAAGTTTAGTGCTTGAAGTAGTCTAAACTTGAAATTGTACTAATTAGACTTGAAATTGAACTGAACTCTAAAAAGACAGGTTTCTACAGGGTTTTAACGTAAGTAGCTTTTGGCTGTGATAGTCAATAATCAAACTTGACCTCAGGGAGATTTTCGTTAAGAAAACAGAGCTCATTAATGTTATTTGCTGACAATCGGTTGCGCAAATAATTTTGAATAAAACCCGCAGTTGAAAAAAAGTCGCTCTGAAGCAACCAAGGTCAATTGATAGGATAGATATATTTCGCCAATTTCCGAGCGCCAATCTTGCCGCGCGAAAGCCATCGCAACAGAAAGCGCGATATTTAAATGGGCGAAGAACGTATCGGCGATGCCGATGTATCGGTCCTGCCGATATATCGGTGTCGTATCGGTATCGTTACATCCCTAATTAATACCAAATTTCATCCGAATCGGTCGATTAGTTTTTTAGTTATTCGTCACGCCAGCTTTGAAAATGCAGCTCAGAAGACGGACAGAAGAAGAAGACAGTTTAGAAGTGCCATACCTTCTCCATTTTTAAAGATCGATGAAAAAAATACCATGTCACAGCAAAAATTAGTAATCAATTGGTTCAAATTAGTAATTTGTTCAAATGAGTTCAAATTAGTAATAAATCAGTTATTAGTAGTTGGCTCAAATTTTGAAGTCTCAAAAGTGGTGAAGAATTCTTTCCTGTTAAAAAAAAATCATTCCATTTTTTCCTCGCCTAAAGACATCTCTCCCCTTGATTGAAAAAGGGAGCAATACAATGTGGCCCTTCCTCGTCTCAATTTCAACGTAAAAGAAATATATACAATTACGGGTTTCTCGATTTTAAGAGAAAAGGCTCCTCGTCATGTTGCTTGCACTCTCTCTCTCTCCCTCACTCTCTCTCTCCCTCTCTCTCTCTCTCTCTCTCTCACTCTCTTTCCCTTTCCAACCGATTAAATTTTTCCTCTCGAGGATAAAAAAAGCTCACCGTCGCGACCCGCACCATATGGAGTGACGCGTGAAGGACGGAAAATTAGAAGCTCAAAATTACGTTGCCAACAGGTGCGCTCGGCTTTTATAGTCGCAGCCTCGGCGCGCCATACAAACCAACCCCGTGCAGAAAGGCTTCTCCGAGGAAAAACTTGCCCTCGACTCTCGACCTCGTTTCGCTGCACGCGATCACACGCCCCACGTAAAAATAAAAGTAAAATCCTTGTAGTACTTGCTTTTTTTTACCTCTGATGTTTTAACCCGGAAGTTGAAGAAAAATAAACTATATTTATCCCTGGTGGGTGTTGTTCATCCACGTAATTTTTACAGTCGAGCGGTCACAGAGCCTTTCCGATTATACACCCCCATCAATTTTCCCCGCCTATAATCTAACGCGTTTATCGCAACGCGATGTCAAGTACATTATTTCAGTTTCGAACCATTCAGTACACTTGGGGGATGTGGGATAAAAAACATGGCCACCTACTACCATTTTATGACGTTAGTTAATAAAGTCCGTAACGAAATTTATTCGAATTGTACAAAAGTGCACTTCGTTATTGTTCTCGGATGAGCCAAAAAGCGGTGTAGGCAAACATACAGAAGTTATTGATTTTTTTCTTCAATTTTTGCACAAATGTTTCTGTAAACAGTGGCATTGTTAGAAATATTTACCTTGGCAAAATAAAAATCAGCCAAAATGCGAGTTGAAATTTGACAATCGTTTAGATCCAACTTCGAATATTTGCGACCCAAATAAAGATCTCCCTTTCGAAAACAAATAAAAGTATTAAATTAAAAAAAAATTGCATAGATGCATTTTTTGCATGATTAAGGGAGCTTTCTACTTCGTTGGGTCAAAAAAAATTGATTCTTGATGGAACCCATCGCATTCCGTACGTTAAATTTTTCAAATAATACATAGATATACGAAATGAGTAGATCTTGAAAGAGTATAAATCCTATTCTCAAAAAGTGTAAATCGCTTAAGGGGTCTTTTCACTTTAGACGCTAAGAAAGCTATTTTCATGATTTTTTTGATAGGTTTATATTATAGATATTGATATCAAAGTTGTTACACTTAATAAATACACTTTCGAAATACATTTTAAAAAATGTATTTATTTATTTTAGTCACCATTTATAGACGAAAATGGTAGTTAAAAATGTCCTAAAAAAATGGTAGGTCCGCGCTCTTGATGAAATTTCGGAGATGGATCATCCGAAATAAAAAAATAAAACGGTTTTAGAATCAGTATGTTAATGACTATAGCGCATATCATACGATTTTTTATATATGCAAAAATAACAAAATGGAGAACATTTTTCGAAAAAAAAACGAGTTTTTTTCACCGTTTTTGGCAAAAAAAGTAAATATCAAAATTTATAAATCCTTGATATGGGCTATAGCTATAGTTGTAAAGAATATGTGGTTAACATTCCATAAGGATGAGTTCAGTAGTTTCGAAGATGTTATCAACAAGCCGTCGAAAAACGTCGTTTCGACAGAAACGCGTTCAAAGTTTGTTTGGTTACATAAATGCATTAAATTTTTTTAATGTATTGCGGAAGTGTCTTTATTAAGTGTAACAACTTTGATATCAATATCTATCATATAAACCTATCAAAAAAATTCATAAAATTCCTTTTTTAGCGACTAAAGTGAGAAGACCCCTTAAAATGGAAATACCTCAAAAATCGATTTGCATCTCATCACCGAAAATCCATCGTAATTGTCATTTGTTGTTTATTTTACTGCACTTTGTTATAATATTACCACACACGGACACGCTAACGAAACGGACAGGTTATATTTCAACAAGCCGAGTTTTTTCTCGTGGCTTTTCACATATTTTCGATTCGAACGTGGTAAGAATTCTCAAACGGCGTTCATCGGGGAACGTTACAGAATCCAATTGGATCCCAATGAGGACTCCCTACGTGCGGTGCCACTAACAAATCCCTATAGAGATGTGGGTGCATCTTGGGACGCCTTAACAAATTTCCGCATGGGATCACGAAAGGATTTTTTTTTGGAAAATCCAACAAATTCTCGTTGAGAATGTCAAATAAAAAACTCGCAAACAACCGTGTTTATAAATTTTGAAAACGAATTATGTTTAGATAGCAAACTAGATAGGGAAAGAGTGAAAAAAGTTTGGATTGCCTTTACTGTTCAGTTTTGCTAAAAACGTTCAGTAAAGACAGAATAATTATCCGGAAAAAATATTTGTCCCCTATAATTAGAAGACATATGGCAACACCGCAGAAAAGTATAGTACAATATTTCGAGAAAAAAATAATAATCATCGTGTTCCTAAAGTTAAAAACTTTTATCATAAAAAAAATATTCGCGTTATAAATATTAAAATTTCATATTGTCCATGTTATCTTTATTGACAGATAAAAGTGTCGGTTAATTCATAACTAATTAAAAACTTTGTCCGATTAAAAATTACTTCCGAATAAAAATTTGTGTTGCAGTATTATTTTAAATATGCCGCGCAAACTTACGCCATTGGATACGTGAAACGATGCGGTATTGCAATATGTCTTATTATTATAGGGGACAAATGTTTTTTACGGAAAATTGTTCTGTCTAAATTTCAATGCAGACTCTGCAGTGTTCAAAGTTGCAATTTCAAAAGCCATTATCTCCCAATCTAAATAGTCGACTGTTGTGAAATTTCACTCAAACGTGCATAATGAGATGAACAATGCCTGGTTAAAATTTGAACAAAATCTATAGAAATCCACAGTGCGCGCTCGGTCTACCTTAAGGCCTTATGCCACTCTAGAGGCCGAAAAAGTATTTTCTTTGGGGATTTTTTTTCAGAGAAACTACAAAATAAATCGTGATTGCAAAAAAGGGTGTTTATCATACATATCACTGACTGCATACAATATTTTTTTTGAAGCGATTAATTTCAAAATGGCGGCTGTGCAGCGTTTATCTCAAAACTGCATTTTCGAAGTTGGCCGGAAACATAACTCCGACAATTTTCAACCGATTCACTTGAAATATTGAATACATCTTGATAAATACATTATCTATGGAAGTACGTAGGATTTTTTTTTATATTGCATAGTTCATTTGTTCTTAACAATTCTTAACCAAATTTTTGGCAAGTGAAAAATGTGCCTAAAAAATGGTCAGATAATTGTTAATAACACTGATATGTATGATAGACACCCTTTTTTGTAATCGCGATTTATTTCGAAGTTCTTCTGAAAAAAAAAATCTTCAAAAAGCCTATTTTTTCGGCCTCTGTGTGGCCTAACCTCTTGAACCAGAATGTTCCTCACGTGCGTTGGGCCGAAAAAGTCCGAAACATTGAGAAGGCTCCATTGATAACGGATGAGGGAAAAGTGAGTATAAACGTGTCTGACATTTGATGTGAGGCTGGTCGAATGGAGTGGCTATCCATTTGCCGCGTATACCGATCGGAAGATGAGTGTGTAACAAGGATCAAGGTATCAACGGTGACGAATTGATTAGATGATTAAGAAGTTTGGTGGAGCCACGTGGCGATGAAGAGAACACCCGTCCTATCTCGCCTTGACGAGGTTTCCGAGCTTCATCGTGTTACAAGCATTCACGCCTCCCCCCCCCCCCCTTCCTTCCCTTCCGTCACCTCTCATCCGCCCACGAAGTTTCCGTAGCAAGGTAAGGACAAGTTACGATTAGTAGGTATGGCGAAGTTCGTCCGGGCACCGAAACCTCAAGGCGACGATGAGAACGTTCACCGTCCCGATTTCTCTCCCGTTACACGCGAACCAAGATCCGCTGACCTTTCTTCGCCCAACGACAAACTACGGGAGCGTGCTGTCACGATCGACAATCTATATATCTATATCTGTAGATGTACGTATATAGGCCTCGTTACTTCGCGATTATAATTGATAGGAGCTTATTTGTTGGCTGAGTGAGAACAAACTCTCGAGCCTGATTCAAGAGTGAAAAGGGAGAACGTCAGTCACTCTAATTTACAAAAAAACTGACCTGATCGTTCAGCATAAATCACTGGCATTAATGCCAGTCATGGGCCATTAAGGGGTTAGGCCACAGTTACGGGTATGAAATCATGTGCGAAGTTAATAAATTTTTTCGTATGAAAAAGTGATTCACTTATAAAATTAATTACCCATCTATTTAGTATGACTATCAAGCTGTTAAGGGAGACTTTGGCCTTGAAATCGGCGGGAGATGTTAGCGGCTCAACATGAGTAGCTCGAAGAAGCGGAGGGATGCCTCTATGGACCAGGCATTGCCGATTAGCGGTAATTATAAACACATTTGTGTAAACACATTACAAATTTTGAAACGCGTTTTTCTGGAAAACACGTTTTTAAACATGGCTGACATTCTCCTGACCGCTGTAATTAACATATCGACCTGAAATTTGGAGAGCATACTCAGAAAATATGTCTTCACGGAATGACGGATCGTTTTTTCGATAGATACATTTTTGCATTTATTATTTATCTTTTTATGCGAAAAAAACGCGAAAATTCGATTTTTTTTTAATTGCCGCCATTTTCCGAAATTTGTACTAAACGAAAAACCCATCCGTCATTCCATGACCAAAGGGTCACAGATTGATAATATTCTTTGAATTTGCGTTCCAGATCAACAAAGAGGGGGCAGTGATGTCAGCCGTTTACCTCCCGCGATTTGAGGACCTGTGTTCGCGGAGCTGCAACGGCCGCCATTTTGGTTCTTTTTTGTTCAAAAAAAAAAAATTGACGTTCTGTATATCATGAATAAAAGCAAGAAAAAAACCGTACTCAAAAAGGGTTACTCGTTTCCTTTTTAAAAAATAAAAAGTAAACACCTGAAATGTGGCACTCCAAGGACAAAGTCTCCGTTAAAAAATATACATATATATGTTTTTTTTCGATGTACAAGATGGCTAACTACTAATAGTTCCTTTTGTTTTTTTAGGCGCTCCGCAGCGTGACGTTTAGCATCCACAATTTTTTACCTAGAACAAAAAACAAAAATTCTCCAATCTACATTAGAATACCTATAAAAGTAAGTACGGAATTTAAAAAATATTGTTTTATTCAAAAGTTGTAGGTATTTGAATTGAGTTGTAGCTATTTGAATGAATTTTCAGTAAAAAATGCCTATAAAACTGCTCATAAAATGAAAAGTTTTCGATTAATCAGAAATTCCGTACGAACTTGTCTGCGAAATGCAATTAGAAACATAACTTTTAAATTTGAAGTAAATCGAGTTAAAATTGTTGAAGTTTGTTGTCACGCCAATTGGAAAAAAGGTGTTTCGAGAAAAACGCGTTTAAAGCTTTAGGTACTCTATGGCCGTGCCAGAGGTGGGCTTACGTTATACGCTCAAAGTCGATGAAAAAAATATGTTCTTGCTATAAATCGAATAGTAACTTATTCTAACGATGATAAAGCACCGTTTTAGCAAGAGAAAAATCACTGTTTTGAAAATTCTACTGTGGCCTCACCCCTTAAAGGCTTAGGCTACTGTGACGGTGCAAAAATCAGATTTATTTTTAAAAAAATTATTTTTAAGGAATAAGTAAGATGATTAAAGAATTGTTTGGATACTTATTGGTATGTACATTAGGGTAGCACAATTATGAGCTTTATTTTTTTCCTCTTTCTCACCATCGAATTATCGATAGCGATCGAAAAATATTTAGAGGTCGCTCAAGCCTCCGCAAAATTCAAATTTTCTTTTAAAAGCCGATCCTTTTTTCGTCCACTTCTCACCCATGAATTTTACGGTTTATAATTTTTAAATTAACCTTGCGAAAGCTCTAGCCGGCCAATGGATATTTAGTGGTCGCTTCAAGGTTTTTGAAATTCAGAATTTCCCCCGAAAATAAATCTCGCATGCACTATAATTCCTCGTACCATAAATACAAAATAAATAGCGAAGTGTTGCGTGTTCTGAATAATTTATTATAATCATGTGTAACGAACACCAATTAGACGATATGTGTTATTATGTATTATTATGTATTATTGTATTATTGCGTCGTTCGTCACAGAGTACAGCTACGATTGATCCGCAGTTTGATTAACGAGACCAACTACAGGACGTATTACGATTCGCGAAAAACAGCTGCCATTTCAGTTTTGCGAATAAAACGACCTATAATTTTGTTTACTCACAAGGCCTTTCGAGAATTATTTTATGAAAACAAAGATTACAATTCTTGGGTTAGAAGTGTCATGTAAATTTGAAAAAAAAATTTCTAAAGAAAAAAGGATTAATTGTTGTGAAAATTTTACAAAGCATAAAGTTTATGAGTGAGAAGAGTGAAAAAAGATTGGCGAAAATTGGAAATTTCGAAGCTCTTGAGCGACTACTAAATATTCATTGGTCGGCTAGAGCTTTCGCGAGGTAAATTTAAAAATTGTAAAGTGTAAAATTCATGGATAAGAAGTAGACGGAAAAAAAACGATTTTTCACTGAAAATTTGAATTTTTGGGAGGCTTGAGCGACCTCTAAATATTTTTTGACCGCTCGCAGCTTCCGCAAAAATTTTTTTTTATAATTGGATGGGGGGGGGGGAAAAGCGGAAAAATAGAGCTCAAAATTGTGCCACCCTAATGTACATTAACAAAGTTGGGTACCAAATTTAATTTAAAAATATTAATAATTAAAGAATTTATAAACAATATCGTGAAGGACCTTTAAACCCGAGGGGCTAAACGGTGTTGAATTTTGCCTACCCGGTTGATCTGAAACAAAAAAAGAGGTTTTTCTCAATATAGACAATACGGACTCAGACTTGACCGAGCGTCTTTTTTTATCGTGTTTAAATCGATTTTTCGAGGAAAAATGGCTATTGTTGCGAGGAAAAATTGTTAATAACTAAAAATTAAAAAAACTAATTTTTAATAACTAAAAAATTAAGAAGAGAAACCTCGGTCAAGACTAAACTACTGTTACACCGAATAAGTGTACCAAATATCAACTCAATCCGATCATTAGATGTCGAGAAATCGTGTACACCGTTTTCAAAAATATAGTTTCGAGAAAAACGCGTTTAAACTTTCACTAACAGTTATATCGTTGTAATCATAAGTTTAACTTTAATCTGCCATTCCTCCACCATATGTCGGACCTTCCTCTTCAATTTGAGTTTCCTCAAGCGGCGAACGATTTTTTGAAATTTTCACAGTACCTTAATCCCTTGAGGTAACTACTGCATACGCGAAAACAGAGATTTACTTTTGGTACAAGACTATGTCATTTTGCACAGTATAATACGTGTTCAGGAATAATTTCAAGCAAATTGACTATTTGATCAGGAAGATATCATTATTCAAAATTCCTTCACGATGCATAGAAGCACATAGGGAAAACAGGATGTTTGCAGCTTATGAGACTTTCCAAGCATTTATTAGACAACATTTAGTGTCAGAAAAATTAAGAATGTATATTCTATATACATGTATAAATAATATTCTAGTATATAAATGTATATTCAATGTTCCTCATATTCATATATGAGGATCATTGTGAAAAAAGGAAACTCATGTTCATCATCGAATGGACCAGATATTCACTTACAAGGAATTTGAAACTCGAGGAAAAAATCAGTTCTGGTTGATCGACCATTGAAACGTGGCAACACCACTTCCCGGGTAAAGAGACCGCACTTAACCTTCCTTCGGAAGCTGCTTTTGAGAAGAAAAAAATCGGCGGCAATCTTTACTACACAGCGGTCACACACGCACACTGGATCTTGCGATCTCGCTGTAAGCGAACTTCGAACAAATTTTGATCCAACTAACACCACTTAGTTTGCATGAATGGCACTAAAAAACCAATGTCAATAAGGCCTTTTGTGAGGACTCAGATGGATTGCTACAAAACTGTCACACGATAATATAAAGGGTAAAATTTTATTCTCCTACAATACGGGCCTAGTTTATTGCAACCAGATTAAACAAGGAATTCGTTCTCTGTTGACTACGTACATCGTAGAGTGCCAAGCAATGTGACCAACATGTGGTATTTAATCTTAGTTACTTTCCAAACCGTTGCCAAAATAATATATTGTTCGGTGAACAACAATTTTCATATAAACACCCATAATTATCAATATTTGACATATGAACAATTTCGGATAAAGACGAAAATATGGAAGATTGATCATATCAAAATCCGTTTAAAAAATATTGATTCCAAAAAATATTGTTTTACGGCCGTTACCATAATTTTACTTGAAAGTATTTGTTGCTACTCCCATGACGTATTTTAGACTTTTAAACCCAAGATAAAGGGGCTATACCAGTGTGAACGCTGAAAATTTGGGTGATTTTCGGGAATTTTTCGGAAGAAAAGTACTCAATTAAATGTTTCGGAAAATTAAGAATATATTTGGCTATATTTGACCTATATTACATAATTTTTTCCTAGAAAAATATTGAGATCCAAGCGACTTATGCGCCTTCGGAGACGCCAAAAAAGAAGTTCCTCCACTGCTGACATGATTCCGGTCGATGGAGTAGCTGAAACCGAAAAAGAAAAAAATGTCATTAAACTGGAAGGTATTTCCTGTACAATGACGCAGGATTTTCGAAAAATATCAAAATCTAACAAAATGGCGTAGTTATGAAAAAAAAGTCTATTTTCTTGCCTATAAAATGGTCGTTTTTTTCAATGCCAAATCCTCAATTTACATCCAATCAAAAATATCCTACGTCATTGTTGAGTAAATATATTCAACAGCACTCAGTTCAAATTTCAAGTCAATCGGATAATTGCCCTTTGAGTTACAGTGTCAGCAAATTTGAAAAATCTCATTTCGAGATGTTCTTTAGAAGGCTGTTCTTTAGAAGGCTGCCATTCGGGGAGTATCAGAGATACGGCCTTGACATTTTTACAGGATATTCTTGAAAGTATAAACCGTCGAAAAAGGCAAAAAAAATCGATTTTTTTGAAAGTGTCACACTGGTATAGCCCCTCAACAAAAATAGAGGGTGGAGGATGCTCTGCTTACGCGGACGGACGTGCAGGAAAGCCAATAGCGGTGATTACAATCAATTCATAAGAATCTTGAGCCAAATGGAGTGCCTTCGAATAATTCTAATTAGTCGGAATCAGAGCGGGACTTTCATCCATTTCATAGCCAAGGTAATATTGTTGTAATTAACAAAGAGGTCGGTAGTTACGCGAATGGTAATATTTTCATTAGGTTTGACCTACAGCCACACTCGCGGAGTATGAATTATGAAAACTCGTTTGAGAAGACGACTGAAGATGATGGGAAAGCGTCGTGGAAGCTTCTCCAAGTGTAATTACACAGACTGCCAGTAGTGCGCCCCGTTCATAGTCAGCCATCAAGTGCACACGGTCCACTTCGGTGTATACAGGGTTGATTTTGAGTGCACCGCATCTCCGGCTCTCTAAGACGACATAGGGTAGATTGCGGTGGCGCTGCGGTCTCCATAGCCGATTGCACGGACAAATGTTTTGTTTGTGCCACCACTATGCTCTCCATTCTCATGGCATTGCACCGTGTATCGTCGATAGAGAGAGAAGACGCGCGGAGAACGCAAATTGGATCTAATTCTCCAGGTCTATTAGATAACGATGTTCTATTCAGCTAACTCCATGGATTTACCAGCAGGAGGAGGAGAATGAGACACCTTGTCCCGTATGTACATACATATACATGCCCATACATATATTACGGAGGTGCCGAGAATGGTCCCTGAGGAGCATGCCGGAAGATCGACAGACTCATGAATACCAACCGATGTCATCATTGCCTCTGCATTGCGATTGAATTTTCAATTGTTCTGACCACCTTTCCCCCGAATGATTCGTAGAAGAAAAAACCTACTGAGCGTCTTTGGTAGACGCGATCATTTCAAAATTGCTCGTCCGCGTTGCACAACCGGAGACAACGGTAACGTCGGTTGTAATCTCGGAATTGTGGATAGTCCTCATCCCTGTCCGCGTTTATGGAGAGCTCAGAAGCCACAACGGGGAAACCCTCGGTGGCTCTTCCTAGCTCCCAACCCCTGTCTTATACTCGTAACCCCCTGCAACGGCGTCTAACAATGCGATTATGACGAGAGTGACGACCGGAATACCGTCATTCGCCACGAGGAAGCATATGGAAACGCGCACGAGAGATCCAAGTACCCCGTTGTGCGAGTTAGACAAAGCTGCGCTGGCAGAGATGACACTCACGAGGGGTAGTTCAAGTGAGGATCGAGTGGGACGAGATGGTTCCTGTGCAGACGGAATAAGGAAGAGTGATGCATGGAAAGCGATATGGAGAAAGAACAAGACCAAGTGAGACAGAGAAAGAGAGAGGTGGAAAGACAGGCAGAGAAATAATGACAGCCGGAGGAATCGAGAGAGTACAGTTAATACCAAAGAGCCCCTTCGCTCACCCTTGGTCTTACGTACACCCTCCCACAGTGCGTGTGACAATGCGACGATGCCAGGGGCCACCGAGGATTGGCTTGGCTCAAGAACGAGACTATGCGGGGTTACGGACTACACGTACCGGGCTCTGTGTTGCACCCTTCTGCAGAGCTGCTGTCCCTATCATCCAGGTTGCCGGAGCATCGTAAGCTGTCTCGGTCGCGTTTCACGTACGTCCGTTCGTGGAAACTCCAATGAAACACGGCGTTACATCGTTGCACGTATGGGCAAATGATGTATATGCAATATCGTACACGTGCTACGGGTGTGTTTTTGATGATCGCCATTGCGGTACTGCAGGATCACTTCATAGATATATATTGGGATTTTGAATAACTTCTCGCTTTTTTCTCGTGGAAATTAAAGGGGCCGTCCACTTTGGAGCTACGAAAAAAGTCTATTTTCACGATTTTTTTTGAGGATTTTATAAAAGATATGCATATAAAAGTTGTGGGGATTGATAGTCTTGAAATACATTTCAAAAAATTTTAATTCATTTTTATTCATTTTTAAGTGCAAAAACTATAGTTTAACGTAACGCCTCAAAAATAGGTGGGCTAGGTAGCTCCATCACAACTCGGCAACGGCTTGTCTGAAACAAAAAAATCAAAGTCCATTAGATTCAGTATGACACCAGCTACAAAATGAGCCTCGGATATAAAGTTTTATCAGAAAATAAAAAAAATGGCAGATGAAAAACGAAAAAAGTAACAAAACGCGTTTTTTTCGCAGTTTTTCGCAAAAAAAAGAGTTAAAATCAAAATTTCAAAATCATCGAGGGTCATCTTGTTGCGCATCATGTTTACAACAAGTGGTTCAAATTTCAAGAGAATCAGTTTATTAGTTTCAGAGATACGATGAAGCTAGATTTTGAAAACGTTGTTTCAAGAAAAACGCGTTTAAAGTTCATACTATGAAAAACTCTTACCTAAACTCAAACGGCAATTCCTGCACCGTACAAAATCCCTTCTGATTGCTCATCATCGTCGATTTCTTCAAGTCTTGCTTGCTTTCGATTTTTTGAAATTTTCAAATTGGACTGGCCCCTTAATGCTTTCATTTCAAAAAATCATTCTTAAGGCCTTAGGCCACTCTAGAGGTCGAAAAAACAGGCTTTTTGGGATTTTCTTTTCTTCTGAAAAACTACAAAAGATATCGAGATCACAAAAAAAGGGTGTTTATCATACATATCAGTGACTGCATACAATAATTTTTTTGAAGCGATTAATTTCAAAATGGCGTCTGTACAGCGTTCATCGCAAAATTGCATTTTTTAGTTGGCCGGTAACATAACTCAGACAATTTTCAACCGATTCACTTGAAATGTTGAATATAACTTGAAAAATACATTGTCTATGGAAGTACGTAGAATTTTTTAAATATTGCATAGTTAATTTGTTATTAACAATTATCTGACGATTTTTTAGGTAAATGTTTGAAAAGTAAACAATTTCATCAGATAATTGTTAATAACAAATGAACTATGCAATATAAAAACAAATCCTACATATTTCCATAAACAATGTATTTTTCAAGATATATTCAACATTTTAATTGAAACAGTTGAAAATTGTCTGAGTTATGTTTCCGGCCACCTTAAAAAATGCAGTTTTGAGATAAACGCTGCACAGCCGCCATTTTTAAATTAATCGCTTCAAAAAAATTATTGTATACAGTCACTGATGTGTACGATAAACACTCTTGTTTGTAATCTCGATTTATTTTGTAGTTTTTCTAAAGAAAAAAAATCCCCAAAAATCCTATTTTTTCGGCCTCTAGAGTGGCCTAACCCCTTAATACTTCCAAACGTTTCAAAACTATTGTGTGATCAACCGCTACCGATTCTGCAAGTTCCGTTAGCGTCTGACGTGAGTGTTCATGCAGTAATGCCTCCAATTCAACACATCAAAATCTCTGCATGTTGTTTCTGACAGAGCATGGTCGCCGTAAGTCTCAACAAGAATTTCGTGTTCATAAAGTAGGGTCAGAGTGGGAGCAGTGGCTCATTTTTTCAGAGGTCTAAGCTGCCTAACCGTTCACACAATCTCAATGAAACCTTAATTACACGTGAGGTGTGTTCAACGGCTACATTGTGTTAAAAGACACTGAACGGCCAGTTCAGTGTCTTTTAACCCAATAGATATTGAGACCCGATAGATATTGAGACCCAATAGATATTGAGACCCAATAGATATTGGGAGACCCAATAGATATTGAACCCAATAGATATTGAGATAATAACCATGTTTAAAAAAATAGGATTTGATCCACTGTGTACTTGAGGGTGTACACAGTGAAACATGCCTAATTTCACAGTCAAACAAAATTTCAAAATCAAGCAAAATTTGAAGAAAATTACCCTGATCCATTGTACACTTGTATGTAATGAAGTGATTTTCTCCATACAATGGGGAGTATTGTACAGTAAGCTATTGAAAAATTAATTTGAAAAAGACAGCATATTATGAGATCGATCACAATTATTTATTGAATATTAATAAAAATGAGTACCTACTTAATGGGGTAGTACCGGTACCTATCTAAACCACAACGCGAAAATATTTATATTATGACTTACCTCTGTGTACCTCGAAAAATTGCCACTGAGTTCAGACCCGCTCTTTTTTTCTAAAGCGGGTACTGACAAGTTTCTATTTTTGTTAGGTTAACAAACTCAATACTCAAATACCGGTATATAGCTGTATATTGCGAGAGAACAATGACTTAGAACATAACTGCGATAGGTAAAGAAGCAAAAAACACACAAACCCAGCTGGTTTTGCAAATTTTGGCACCAAAAATAATATAAAATCACCTCTCACAACCAAATTGCGCGGATCGACTCGCAGACAGGTTCAAACCTATTGGCATCCGAGGGCGGTTCTAATGTGAAAAAGACGCACATATATACATGTCCACTTCTGAGAAACGGAACAGGTTGTGTACCCACTATTGCCACTGTTCCCACTTAGCCCCTAATGCAGTAAAAATCCCTATACTATACAAAAATACTCTTTTCTGGTACGAAATTTGACATGTTTAACACTATGGAAAAAAAAGTTGTTCCCACCTCGGCAACATGACATGCACTGAATTTCAAGCTTGCTTATAGTACTTTTTAATAGCTACGTTACCATCTTAAACTAAACGCATGCAGTGCTGGTAACGCCATCTGTTGGAAAACAGCGAGAACTTATTCAACGTCTTTGTGCAAACATTTTCTGACTGTAGGGGACGCGTAGTCGGTGTGCGGTTTTGACTATGTCCCATCTTCAGCAGTATTGGCGAGACTCAATAATCGGATGGGTGACCGCTTAGCCAGGATAGCACGTAGACTAACGATCGGAAAACGGTTCCACTGGGTTTCCGAAGGTAGAGCAATTGTAACTGACCAAAGTGTAGGCGGCTGTATCAGCTTAGGTTTTTCAGTTTTACCGTGCTGCAGATGCAGTACAGTAGGGTATTAAGAAAAAGCGACTGAAGGTAACATACTTTTTTCTAAGAGGAAAAATCTTTCGAAGACACCGTGTTGTTCATGGTATTGTGGGATTTCCACCCACTAAAAAACCCCTATTCATCGCAAGCCTTTCCGGAACCGCAGTGGAAGCATATCATCAGGATGGCCGCTGTCTCCTTCCCATTCTGGCTGTATTTGCAATTTTCTCTCGTCAGATTCTTTCCTTTCCATAATTTTGGTTATCAAGTCGTTAATTATGTCCCATTTCGGTTTATGTCCTATTAGTTCATTGACTAGGTGTTCGACTGTGAGCTCGGTCCGCAATCTGCAGTGCGCTTCATGCCTCAGTCTCTCCCATCTCCCGCAATAGAAGAAAGTATGTTCTGCTGTATCCGGCTGGTTTACAGTATACACAGTTGGCATCGACCGACTTCCGGATTCGTTCCATGTAGCTTTTGGAGGTCCCATGACCTAACAATAGTTGCGTCATGCAGTAGCCTGCTTCTCGGTGCTTACCGTTTATTACCGTGCTTACCCGTGCTTACCCACTCCGTTACATTGGGGATTAATTTCTTAGTCCACTGTGCCACCTTGGAATTCATTTCCCACTCTCTCTGCCACTCTTCGATGATACCCTCCCCCACAATTTTCTTCAGATCGGAGGTATTTCCGTCCCTTCTATTGTAGATTTCCTTCCGTTCTTTTACTAGGAGATCGATGGGTATTGTCCCGGTTATCACCTGCGCTGCTTTCGTAGATACCGTCCTATAGGCGCACGCCACTCTTAGCACTATTTTTCTTTGGGCTTCCGTTTTTTTAAGGCAACATACTGGGAGGTCTACGAGGCGCTGGGTTCGGTGTAGTAACGAGTTTGGAGCTAAAAGGAGATCGTGCGGCCCGAAAGGGAACAAAGACAAAAGTAGACAGAAATGATGACAACTTCTTACTTCAGTGTATAGGGGGCACGTCATATACACATACGCAGGGGACACGTTCTTATAGAATTCCTTGGGCTGTCATCTCATTTTTCTTCTCATCAATCCAATCTGCGGAGAATACTGACATCTGGAAAGAAAGCGTTGAAGCAAAGATTGGCCCATCTTGTGTGAAAAGTCCCGTAAATACAGATACTGCTAATTTGACTTCGTAACTATAGAACGGAGGACAATATGGTACCCAAGCTTTCGCAGCTGCATTATCTTCATGGTGTGAACCAAAACTTATATACACATACATGTGTGTGTTTATCCCATGTTGCAGGCAGGAAACGCGGAAAGCCTAGCAATATTGTATACGCAAACGTAACACGTTCCTCCCAACGTGCACAGAGGGATGAATTCTCTCGACCTCAACGTTTCTCCCGACTTCCAGCCCCATCCCTTATCATGTCAACATGTCCAACGTCATCGTACGATCTATGTGACTTTGGATTGCTTGTGTAACATATACACCATTGTGACAATGTACGTTCACGTGCCAAACGTCGAAGGTCAAATGGGCACGTCTCTTTGTTGACATGAAAAAAGAGAGTACCACAGTGTACCGCTAATTATGATACAGTCGACATACAGATGCAGCTACAGCTAGATTATTAAATTATGTTTCGTGTGATGAACATAAAAATCATAAGATTCCTTATATCATGGCTTGCTTTTATTGAATTATTTATCAGCTCCATTTTTCAAATCTCCAATGTCCCTCTGCATGCTCTTGCGAGTTTCAGGGGCTCCTTCACTATTGCCCCATAGTTCGTTAGAACCTCCCAAAAGTCTGACAGCCACTCATTCCTAATACATTACTGTGTCGCATTGGCACGAGGGCACAAGAAAACTGTGAGAAAACCGCGATCAGCCCGACCGCAATATTTTGCTGAGCTTTAATTGGGTTACCATCGGAATAAACTATCACCGCAGTAGCGCAACGACCGCGCATTCACCTGCCATCGATTTTAATCAATTTTAAATTCAACATTTCCTCTACGGATGTATTTTCGCAATGAACTCAAATTATTCCACAATGGACTTTTTGCGTGGGTTATTCAATCCGCTCCCCCCGCAGCCGCTTCAATAACACACGGTTTGTCCAATTTTCGTTGCTAACGCTCCAATGTATGCAGGGAGAGTGAGAGTATATTTGTATATGCATGAATTCGGTGCGCAGGGTATATACGTGGAGTGTCTATCACCCGATAAACGTAGCGATGGTTGCACACCCGAAATATTGCCGAGAAGGCGAAAAACTGATGTGAGAAATTCCATCAGCATGAATCGTGATACGTATATGTATCTTTTGTATTATCTCTTGGAGCAAGAAAAAACGATATTCAATTCGGGCGATCTACAGTGCTGTACACATGTCAGTGTATCACTTCCTCAGCTTCAGCAAGGCAGTGTACGTGCGTGCGCGCGTGCAGGTGTGTGTGTGTGTGTGTGTGTGTGTGTCTGTGTGTGTCTGTGTGTGCGTGCGTGCGTGGGTGTGTGTGCGCGCGTGTGCGTGTGCGTGTGCGTGTGTGTGTGTGGGTGCGTGTGTGTACGTGGGTGTGTGTGCGTGTGCGTGGGTGTATGTGTGTGTGTGCGTGCGTGCGTGTGTGGGTGTGTATGCGTGGGTGTGTGTGCGTGGGTGTGTGTGTGTGCGTGGGTGTGTGTGCGTGTGTGTGTGCGTGGGTGTGTGTGCGTGTGTGTGTGGATGTGTATGCGTGGGTGTGTATGCGTGTGCGTGGGTGTGTGTGTGTGTGTGCGTGCGTGTGTGGGTGTGTATGCGTGGGTGTGTGTGTGCATGGGAGTGTGTGCGTGGGTGTGTGTGCGTGGGTGTGTGTGTACGTGGGTGTGTGCGTGGACGTGTGAGCGTGCGTGGGTGTGTGTGCGTGGGTGTGTGTGCGTGGGTGTGTGTGCGTGTATGTGTTTGTGTGCGTGAGTGTGTGTTTGTGTGCGTGTGTGTGTGTGCATATGTGTTTGTGTGTGTTCGTGTGTGTGTGTGTGTGTGCATGGGTGTGTGCATGTGTGTGCGTGCGCGTGTGCGTGTGTGTGTGTGTGTGTGTGTGTGTGGGCGTGCGCGCGCGCGCGTGCGAGTATGTGTATAGGTGTGACTGCGTGTGTGGATGTGTGTGAAGGGAAAAGATGAAGAAAGGAAGGCTGAGAAAGGTAGATCATGGCGTACTTTCGTCTCTTCCCTTCTGTATTATCTCCTTAACGTTCCGGATTATGACTATGCATATACATATCTTTTTTTCAATCCACGTCCGACAATTCCAACTCGAGTGTGGGTGAGGAAGGATACGGACGAGTGCAAATTGCTATCATCCCGAACGGTGGAGTCTGCATCGTTTGAGCTTGCCCGTGCATTACACGTGTATACATATAGTTATATATCTCAGTAAGTGTTAGGGTGCCACAGATATTCCCCTTCGTTATTTGCCGCCCGTCTCCCGTTTTGTCCGAGCGCCGGACACGTCAGAACCCAGCATACGGGGCGTTCAATGTTTCAAAAGTCACGAATTGCAACGTCAACCAAGATGTGCGAGACTCGCTTCTTTCTTCTTATACCCACTTGCCACCTCTGAAGTGAACACGAGCTACGTCATTTATCGGTTCTATCAATCGTCATTGACGGGTCGTTGGAGCGGAAAGAGAAAAATAAGTGTGCGTATATGGGAAGAACGAGGTTGGGCGTAGTGTGTCCAGTTGGCGCGTATAGCTTCGTCGGTATTTATGCGCACAAATACAGGTATTATAGAGCAGAGATCCGTATCTCGACTGCTGGCAAATGAAAGGGGTGTAACACGAACAAATTGACACGCGAGGCGATGTACTTTCGTCTGTTAGTGATCGATATATGGGTGTACGTACGCGTAGGATATCCGATGAAACGTGAGCCCGTCCACTTCCGGTTTCAGTCTCGTCGCATCCTCCCTTTCTCTCTCTCTCTCTCTCTCTCTCTCTCTCTCTCCCCCTCTCTTGCACTCACGCCCTTCTCGACACGCACGCCCGACTACTCGTTCGACTCTCGATCGTCCACTCAACGGGATGACGAGCGAGAAGACTGATGGTGACGCAAGAGAACGCTCAACATTGTACGTACCTATATTGTACTTGTGCACATACATATATACACATATATGTGAATATACATGCAGACGGACATATCGATCAGGCTACGGGCCGATAAAACTTCATTTGCATTTTCAATCATGCTCGTATACATTTACACATACCTACGTATATGGGTGTATGTATATGCTATATACTATATACCGTATATTCTATATACAACCATGAACGCTAGACGCGTCCTCAAATTATACGATTTACGATCATTGGAAACTGCTGCATATTTGTCAGTATATGCGGACTGATAAGTACACTGGTTCAACCCTTCGAGGCACCCCCTCGGCCTGTAACTTCGTGGTCGCGTGGGGTCCGCGTGACCCCAGCCTTGTTTAAACGATTGCCACGTTGATTCTATTGTTCCGAATGGCTTGTAAAAATTGAGGGTGTTAATTTGAACCTTCTAGAATGTGGCATTCTCAGTAAAATATTGTAATGAACATTTTAAATGGCGGAAAATCGGCGGGATCATCAATACGGGAAAAAAAAACCATTTTTTTTACTTGAAGAATCATAACTCTTGGAATTTTCAATTTGAAACAAATGTAGGGTGATACTCTTGAGATATGATAGTTTGAGGACAAAATAGCTTCATAGTGGGCGTGAATTTGAGAAAATTCTTCTTTTTTCGGACCATGTTCAGACAAATCCGGGCTTCAGTTTTGTCTATAGCGCCGAAGTGGTAGAAGTATATTTTGAGGGTGAAAAAGTTGGGTGAAATTTTGAAAAAATGGGATCCGATTCAATAACTCTTTTCGAAAAATTCGTACACTTTTTGATCAAATCGGGAAGTTGTAGCCCTTGAAAAGACGCATCGATCGAGTATTTGATCATCACTCTCCGATAATATGTTCACACCCCAAAAAAATGTTGAAAAACCAAAAACAAATTCTTATTGAATAACTCAAAAACAATAGATTTTTCGGGCATGGTTTAAATGTACGAAATATAAAGAATAATTTTCTCTATATTTTCGTCTCCATGGACCGCCCTTGAATTTTGATTTTCCAACCCCTCTCGGGAGTTAAAAATTCGAAATGAAATTCTGGTAAAACTATTGACCGCACGAATTTGCCGCCGTGGAACAATTTGTAGCTTGAACCCTCAGCTACATTTTTGTCCACAGCGCCAAACTCGTATCTCTTTATTTTCGGTCAATAGATTTCGCAGAATTTCATTTCGAATTTTCAACCCCCGAGAGGGGTTGGAAAAAGCAAAATTCCAGGGTGGTCCATAGAAACGAAAATATAGAGAAAATTATTTTCTACGTTTCGTACATTTAGACCATTCCCGAAAAATCGATTTTTTTAAAATTATTCAATAAACAATTTTTTTTTGTACTGCAACAATTTTTTTGGTCTGAAGATATTCCTGGAAAGGTATGATCAAATACTCGATCGACGCGTCTTTTCAAGGGCTACAACGTTCCCATTTGAACAAAAATTGTATGCATCTTTCCTAAAGAGTTATCGTATTAAAACTGATTTTTCTAAATTTCACCCCACTTGTTCAACCCCAAAATGAACTTTCACGACTTCGACGCTGTGGACAAAAATAAAGCCCGGATTTTCCCGAACATTTTGTCTCCCGGCGCCGTCCTCGTGGGAGTTGTGGTTTGGTTTTAATCCACCCCAATCTCCCATCATCCCCTAAAAAAACCCTACACCCCGATTTTTAGGCAATCTTGGATTTAGCACCTGCGGCACCTACAAAATCACCTGTCAAAAAACTAGCCTTCTAATTTATTCCGATTCCAGTATACGCACGAATGTACTATAAGGATCAAATGCAAGTTATGGGGATGAACCTTTTTCGCATTGTCATAAATGCGTACACTCGTATATAAAGTGATAATTATTATTCTCATTTTTACTAATATTACTATTACTCGTATGTTGATTATTATTCGAGTGGAGTTGACGTTCTTGGAGTCGCGGCTGGGTTTTTAGGGTGAGGGTCTCAAGGGTTCTCACTGGAGCACGAGCCACGAGGAAATTTTGCCCCTTTGCGTTACCTCTCCCTCTCTCTCTCTCTCTCTCTCTCTCTCTCCCAACCTCCAATGGCTCTCTTTCTTTCTCCCACACTCGAAAGAAGAGTCCTAACGAACGTATTTGCATCCAATAATGAAAGGAGTGGACGAGGATACCGCAAGAAAGGGGCTGGACCCCTTGCACCCCCTTGCCCCCGCAAGCAAGCAGAAACGTTTGCCCCTCCCATGATTAATAATCCAACTTAAAAGCAGTGGCCGTCATTGTCTTAGGTTTTCTAAAGCTGTGGAGTGCGGAAGGTACAGGCGAAGGGACCAACAAGGGATGACTCAGAATCAGTTTGCAATCCCCCAGTTTTCTGCAGTACTGCATCACTCGCCCACAGGCTGCTTGTTGTACCCTTTCACTCGTTATCCCGTGTCTCATCGCCCTTCAGATACTAGCGGTGCACATCACATCGAAACTCACCCTCTAAAATCGCACAAAGAAACGACAATAGTCGAAACACACACAAAACTAGGATGACAGCCCCATAGAATAATAAAAAAGAGCCGACTGGCGCATCTATCGAGTACTCTCGCGCTCATTAATCGACTAACTAATTAGCTGATTACTTCGTTTGGTGATTGCAGCTTTTACGAAGTTACTGTGTACCGAGAAGCACAATAGCGGTCGCTTTTCCATAATGCGACCAAACACACAAATTATAATATACAAAGGAAACTATTTGATACTAAATGACGTCAATTATTTTCAAAAAGTAGTTTGAATGCTTGCACGTGAATCACTGCACCGATAAACCCCAAATTTTACGAGCTTCTTTCACATACCAAAAAGCAGTGCTTGAACGAATGAATTTTAATTTTGATGCATGGTTTTTTCTTATCAATAGAGTGTTTTTTCCCGAAATTCGAGACTTTCGGTTTGAACTACGGCATTAAAAAAAATCGATATTTTATTAAATCCTTCGTTCAAACACTAGATGATTTAAGGGGCCAGTCCACTTTGAAAATTTCAAAAAATCGAAAGCAAGCACGACTTGAAGATATCGACGATGATGAGCAATCAGAAGGGATTTTGTACGGTGCACGAATTGCCGATTGAGTTTAGGTAAGAGTTTTTCATAGTATAAACTTCAAACGCGTTTTTCTCGGAACAACGTTTGCAAAATCCAGCTCCATCGTATCTCTAAAACTAATAAATCGATTCTCTTGAAATTTGAACCACATATCGTTAACATGATGACCATCGATAGTTTGAAAATTTTGATGTTTACTCTTTTTTCCGAAAAAATGCGATTTTTTTTTCTTTTTTCATCTGCCATTTTTTTATTTTTCGATATAACTTTATACCCGAGGATCATTTTGTCGCTGGTGTCATATTGAATCTAATGGACTTTGATTTTTTTGTTTCAGACAAGCCGTTGCCGAGTTGTGATGGAGCTACCTAGCCCGCCTATGTTTGAGGCGTTGCGTTAAACTATAGTTTTTGTACTTGAAAATGAATAATAATAAATTAAAATTTGTAAAAATACATTTCAAGATTTTAGTTATCAAGCCTTTAATATTCATATCTTTTATAAAATCCTCAAAAAAAATCGCGAAAATAGACTTTTTTCGTGGCTCCAAAGTGGACTGGCCCCTTAATGCAAAAACTGAATGCGTTTGTTCTGTTTTTTAATTTCGAAGTTTAATTTCGAGCGAAGTGGTCACCGTGAGGGACGTTTTTCAAATATCGGTCTACACAAACTAGTGTATCTAGCACATTTGAAAATATTTGTCGATTAAAAAATTGCAGAAGATACTTAAGGGGGTATCCGTCCCTGGAAACTTCAAAAAATCATTTTTTTTTTGCATAATGTTGGGGTGTTAATTTTCAAGAATATGTTAAGGCCAACCGGACCCTGAAATTCTAAAAATTGACGAAGTTACAGATATTTTAAGGGCAACAGTGTGCATCGGGTTAAGGATGATTCGCGTGTAACGAAAACGAACATCAAAGCACAAGAAGACGATCTCGGTTATGAGGAAGGACACTTATATGGTGCCGGAATCGCTGATTAGCGGTAAGACGACAATATTTCACAACATCCTGTAAAATATGTACCAAAACTTTGAACGCGATTATCTCGAAACTACATATCTTGACACGACGGTATTGATATCTTGAGTAACTTTCACACTATTGACTTGAATTTGCACAGTTAGGGTGCAAACAGTAGTCATTTTCGGTTCACGATCGCATTTTTTAATTGGATGAACCATTTGTCAATAACAATGACTTCAGCATGCTGTTTTGCAAGAGAAAAATGAGGTTTTCTATGATGAAGCTGTCATTTTTCGTATTTTTCGAAATTTCGAAAAGTGGATCGTGAACCCATAGCCCGTTGGATATATTCACAGAACTTTTTTGTTTGTTTTCGTTTCAGATTACATTTGAGCCTGGTAGAGATCCAGCCGTTTCAAGCCTCGCCGCTGGAGGACTGCAACGCCAACTGCAGCATCACGAACACTTTGAAAGATTTTTTTCCGAAAAAATTACATTCTAACCACAAATATGTGTACAACATGCTGGGAAAAAATTTAATTTATTCCAACCAATATGTTACTAGAAAAATATTCATCATTCTGGCCCTTCGAATTGGGCTTCCAGAAAGGAATACCCCGTTAAAACGATACTTTTAGATGTAAAAAAACAATGAAAACGTGCACACGTTTTCCTACAAAGATATCACGAAAATTGTAACCAGCTAAGGATCAAATGCAAGTTATGCGGATGAATCTTTTCCGCATAAATGCGTACACTTGTATATAAAGCGATTATTATTATTCCCATTATTACAAATATTATTATTACTCGTGTGAATTAATTTCAAAAAGGATTTTGAACGCTTATGCTCGCCTCTTATCTGCGTATACCGCAGCACCATTCACTCCAGCTCGTGTTCTTTCACGCCTCTCAGGACGATTGTCTTTTAAAGCGTGCTCACTTTTGCTCTTAATCAAGAATACATGTATGTACATATAAAAATGGAGTACCAAAATTGTCAGGCGTGATGACGAGTACACAATTCGAGAGAATACGTGAGGTAGACTCTCGATACTCGATTAAGACACCTCTCGAAGTGTGTACGTCGCTCGTGATATAGACATATGTACATGCACATCCACATGCATAGTAGCTGACTAGTATGGTGCACTGCATTTCTCGTCGTGGCCACTTCACCGACCTCTCATCCGGTGTGTCTCGGGCTTACGTTGCACAAGCATCGCTCACTGAGTGAAAGTGGCAGCGAGCGAAAAAGGAACGGAGATGGGGGTGAGAGAGAGAGAGAGAGAGAGAGAGAGAGAGAGAGAGAGAGAGAAGAGCGCAAATCGCTGCCGGTGCACGCTCCAACAACGAGTGTACTATGCAGCTCTTTCCGAGACAACAGAGACTTCCGGTCTATGTATGAGACGGGCAGATGATGCCCGTAAAGCAGGAGAGACGAAGGCTCAAGAGCCCGATATGCTTGTCTGTTTCTGCTGCCACCGGAAACATCCCAAGCTACGACTGCAATATATATGGCTTGCGACTGTCGCTAACCTCAAATGAATACTTTGCCACGAGAGTTGAGAACTTCAATTAGGCGAATTTCGCTTGAACGCGCGAATAATTTGTGCAATAATGTTACACGTAACCAATATGGTTTTGCAGCATTGCCCGAGCATGGCATATTGCAGACTAATTCGAATTTTCGTTGCAATGTCACCTAATTGAGTTCAATTACGAATGTAGGATCGGTTTATAACTATAACATACGCTGGCCACCTTCAGTGGCCACGCAGTGGTGTACAGCTTAAGTGGTCTCCCATGTTAATAGACTACATCTATCTAGGCGAGTAAAAAAATTGTATTTTCCAAAAATATTTTTATTCGATAGTATTATTTTTTAGCTATATTCCGTGAAAATTTCATTGGAATAATCCTAAAATTGGATGAGTTGCATCTTCTAACAGTGAGCCACTCGAGCGGTAGCACACTACAAATCCAAAGTTACATGAGTCAAATCTTGTACTCACTTTTTACACATTTCCGAGTGTGTAATTTCGGAATTCGCTTGAAGCGCTTCATATCACGCACTGAAGGAGTGAGATGCAGTCAGAGGCGTGAAAACAACGAGCATTTTGAATAATTTTTTTCATAGTAATTAAGTTTGTTTTACAAAAGTGGTTACACAAACTTTTCATGTTATATTTCAATATGACTTGTATAAATTTTCAAAGAAAAATGTTGATTATTTATAACAATATCGCCATCTTTGTTGGACCCCCTTCGGCATGTAGTGATTTGCGGTGGCCATCATGAAATTCTACTTGATCATCTAAAATTAAAAAAAAAAACAAAAAAATCATTAATTTAATAATAAATCTAGTCCTTAATCGAAGCTTTTTTTTTTAATTAACGAAATGGCAGCTTCCGACAGACAACTTTCGATTTTCGACAAAAAATCGCTCGTTTATTGTTAAAAAATAGAAATTTTCAACAAAAATGAAAATACTTCGATTGAGGACTAGTTTTTAATGCTATCAATGAGCACACCAAATTTCGTCGAAAACCATCAAGTGGTTTTCAAATGATAGTGGTCACTGACTTGAAAAACATAGTTTCGAGAAAAACGCGTTTAAAGTTTTTTGATGTGGACACGGTATTATATGTTCGTAAAATTTATCGATTTATCGGTATCGATGGATGAAGCTAAACTTTGTTTGTATTTTGATCCGCTGAATTCGAATATCACAATTTTTTGCCGAAAAGTCGAGCATTCAATTGTTTAAACCATTTTTAAAAAAATTAACGTTTTTCGGGATTAATTATTCTTTAAAAACGTTTTTGGGAAATTTTAGAACGAAAGCATTCTTTATAAAATTTTCTAAAGTTCATAGTTTGTGAGTAATACATTTTTGAAAATTTCCGATAATGTTTTCCAATTTTACACTTGATTTATGTATAGAACTACTAATTAAAAAAGTAATTACATCGAATGATCAATTCATGGCCGTTCATGAATTCATCAATTCATCAATAGGGCTTCTGCCGATGTGGAAGCTTCCAAAATATCAATTTGTTGTTGTCTTCGAAGCATTCTGCCGTCCCGGGTATTATCGTTTGCGCGTTTGTCAGCCGCTACCTGCCATGGGGACGCGACGCCCCTTCACTAATTGTGGGATATCCCCGAAACTATTCATCGGATTGGCTTGAAATTTTCAGGGAATATTTTCAAAGTATTATACTTCAAGAAAATGTTTTTTAATCGATTTTTTGAAAATTCTGACTGCACCTCACCCCTTAAGTGTATCATTTCTATGCGTACAAGGTGTGTTATCTGAATACTTTCTATACGCTGCATGAGTGTTGGTTCAAAACATCGCAGCTCGTCTACTGAATGCACAGAACGTTTCATAAATCCAAAATTCAATGAAATACACAATTTAGAGTTCTACCTCAATGATTTTAGATATTGATTTGTCATTCCTTGACCTCGTGAAATGATTTTGTTCAAAGAAAATATTTCGCCTACACATGGAATTGAACCTACAACCTTTCTGCCTATACTACGCTCCCTGCCCCTACCCTACCGAGTGTTTGTTGTTGTCTTGAATAACCCATTTGGTTTCTAGATTTCAGATAGACCGTTTAAGCTGGAGAGTATCCACCGCCAAATGTCGCAAAAAAAATGTCATCATATGCTGGCGGCCATGTTTTTGTTGTTTTGGTGATTTTTTTTTCAAAGTTCTCAATATCTCTATCTTTGTGTTTAAAAACATGCGTTTCTTTCCTGCAAACCGTTTCCCCAGAAAAAATCGAAATTTGGCCATTTTTCGGACCTCTAGGCAGATGTAGACCTTAAGGGGCCAGTCCACTTTGGAGCCACGAAAAAAGCCTATTTTCGCGATTTTATGACGATTTTATAAAAGATATGAATATGAAAGTTGTTGGGCTTGATAAATAAAGTCTTGAAATACATTTAAATAAAATTTAATCCATTGTTATTCATTTTTAAGTACAAAAACTATAGTTTAACGTAACGCCTCAAAAATAGGTGGGCTAGGTAGCTCCATCACAACTCGGCAACGGCTTGTCTGAAACAAAAAAATCAAAGTCCATTAGATGCAGGATGACACCAGCTACAAAATGACCCTCCAATTTAAAGTTTTATTAAAAAAAAATAAAAGAATGACACATGAAAAACGGAAAAAGTATTTTAAAAACGCTTTTTTCGCTGTTTTTCGCAAAAGAAATGAGTAAAAATCGAAATTTTAAAACCATCGAGGGTCATCTTGTTGCGAATCATGTTTACAATATGTGGTTCAAATTTCAAGAGAATCGGTTTATTAGTTTTACAGATACGATGGAGCTAGATTTTGCAAACGTTGTTTCGAGAAAAACGCGTTTGAAGTTTATACGATGAAAAACTCTTACCTCAACTTAATCGGCAATTCCTGCACCGTACAAAATCCCTTCTGATTGCTCATCATCGTCGATTTCTTCAAGTCTTGCTTGCTTTCGATTTTTGAAATTTTCAAAGTCGACTGTCCCCGTAACGACTTACATACCTCCAGTCGGTAAAAAATTGGCATCCTTCAGGATTTTTAAAATAGTGTATACTATAAAAATACGGAGATATGTCCACCATACATTATTTATTGGTACTTTGGCTAGTTTGTTTTTAATTCGTTTTTTTGAGCTCCAACGTATACTATTGCGGGCTTTTACCTATTACCCTGCCCAATTGACCCCATTCCTATCACTCCCTACCCGCACTTGTTAATCTAACCCAACGTTCCGTTGCGTTTACAGCCGTATTGAGCTACACTGTACCGCATTTGGTACTTTGACTACCCGATTTGATAAAATATTTATCGGATAATAAATTATTCATGTTCATTTACGGTGTTGAGACCTCTATCGAAAATATTCTTTCTCATCGTCCACTTAATACCCGGCCCATAAATGATGCGTCAACCAAAATTCTAAGAAGCTTCTTGGACAGTCATTTGATAGTCATAATTAGTAGGGCAAATTTTATCGAATTTTTAAAATAAACCGGTTATCACAGTTTGAATTTAAAACATTTTATCCTGTCTATTTTCGCGTTTTTTGTTTTAATTTTTAATTTTTTTGTAATAAATATTCTATATAAAACATTGCTTAAGACTAAGAAAATAATCCATTCTAAAAAAGATTATTATCCTATTTAAAAAAATTATTATTATATATATAAAAAGAAAATAATCCAGTCTAAAAAAAGTCTAAGAAAATAATCCATAATCTTTAGGCTAAAAAAAAGACTAAGAAAATAATCCATTTTCGAAAATTACAACGAAAAATGCATCAAAGAGATTTTTTTTTAACTTTCAGAAGAAAGAATGAAAAACATAATCGTGCAAACTGTGGCGAAAAATGTAATTTCTAGAAAAACGCCTTCGTCCCTGAGATGTTGAGATTTTGGAATAAGTTTCGTTGTTGTAACCCCTTAAGTAGCACCGGGCTGGGCTATGCGCGAATGGGTTACCACTTACTATTAACCGCACACTGGCCTGCACATCGACTACTGAACGGGATGCAATTTGACTGAGATTTCGATGATAACGCATATACACGTATATATTTTTTTCTATGTACAAAATGGCCGACTACTCGAAACTTCCCCGAAATAGCTTTTTTCCCAATTGGCGTGCCGATTAACTTCAGCCATTTTCACTCGATTTACTTCAAATTTAAAAGCTATGTTCCTAATTGCATTTCGCAGAGACGTACGTACGGAATTTCTGATTAATCGAAAACTTTTCATTCTATGAGCAGTTTAATGAGCAGTTATAAGAACATTTTTCACTGAAAATTCATTTCTTGAGTCCAAGTACCTACAACTTTTGAATAAAACAATATTTTTTAATTTCTGTACGTACTTCCTAGGTATTCTAATATAGATTGACGAGAATTTTTGTTTTTGGTTCTAGGTAAAAAATTGTGGATGCTAAATGTCACGCCGCGGTGCGCTTAAAAAAAGATAGCCAAAGAAAATATTTGTAGATGGCCATTTTGTACATCGAAAAAAATAAATATTTTTTCTAACAGCTTGATATTCATACTAAATAGATGTGCAATTAATTTTATGAGCGAATCACCATTTCATACGAAAAAAATTTGTTAAATTCGCACATGATTTTATACCCGTTACTGTGGCCTAAGGCTTTAACTAATATTCTTGTAAAATCAACATTCTCTTCATTTCATTCTCCAGATAAACTTCCGAAAAGCGGAAACCTAATTTCGATCTTAAATTTGGCATGCACCTTCCTTTTATTATTTTAATAGATCCTCCAAAAGGATTTTTTGCCATAGTTTTCGGTATATCGATTTCTGAAAGTTATAAAACTTACGTCAACAAAATTATAGGTCGTTTTATCGGGTTAGAATTACGAGATAAATTTGAAAAATCTGTTTCTAAAGAAAAAGGGATTAATTGTTTTGAAAATTTCACAAAGCGTCAAATTCATGAGTGAGAAGATTTGTGAAATTTGCGTAAATTGGAAATTTCGAAGCTCTTGAGCGACCACTAAATATTCATTGGTCAGCTAGAGCTTTCGCGAGGTCAATTTAAAAGTTATAAAGCGCTAAATTAATAGGTGAGAAGTGGACGAAAAAAAATCGATACTTCAATGAAAATTTAAATTTTTTGAGGCTTGAGCGACCTCTAAATATTTTTTGGCGGCGCGCAGCTTTCGCGATAATTTTTTTTTAAGAAGATAATTGGATGGTGACAAAAAAAATATCTCAAATTTGTCCCTCGCTAATCTGTACCCCAGTACCTATATATTCTTCATGGTGCGATATACATTTATCACAGTAATCATCCACTTTTCAAGCGCCTTACGCTCCTAACATTGTTTTTTTTTCGCAATACTAAGATACTCACGGACTAAAAAATGTATCGTTCGAATGAATTATCAACTGTTCATACCGTATAAATTCATGAGAACATTATTGTCGTATGTTTCAAGAAGACGGACGTTTTTTCACGTGAAAAATTGATTTGCAGGAAAAAATTAAACAAAGGACGGAATCCAGAATTAAAGAAAGGACAGAAAGGACAGAAGATATTAAGAAAAGGACAGAAAATGAATGGAACGGAACGTTAGCGGGTATAAAAATTGCAAGCGAACAGGGATACTGAATCGAAAAAATAAAGGGGGAAAAACCGACGGAAAATAAAAATACTCCGGTTCAGGAGGGGAGAAGTAGGAGCACGGAGAGGGACGAATAAAGGCTAAAGAGGAAGACAATGAAAAATAAGACAAATAAAGTCCGACTGGCAACTCCGATCGTCGAAAAAAACTCGAACATTGTCTCGAGCGCTCGCGACTCACTTTCTCCTGCTACCATTGCATTGGCAGGGTTCCAGCAGCCCTTTGATTCGAAAAAGAGACGGGACGCTTTCCCGTGTGTACATACCAAACGTGGGGGGGGGTGCACTATGTGCGTTTTTGTGCAAGAGGGAAGGGAGAAAGAGAGAGGGGGTAGGGAATATAGGGTTGGAAAGAACGCGAGGACGATGTGAATTGGTAAAGCCGGAGAAAACTCAAAAAAGCCTGTTTGCTCACCATTATATATGAATATGTGTGCACGTATGTCCGCAGATAGCTGAATGGAAGAGCCGAGCCACGGTACGGGATACTCAATTTTTCAAGAAGATTATTTGATATTTTACATACGGTACTTCCTCTCTCTCCGTCCCACCCTTCGAACTTCTGCTGTCGATTTTTCCCCCGGACATGTCCCAAGCGCTGAGGCTCCATGGCGGAACTTTTTCAGACCGCCAAATATTAAGTGACCGCCTTAATATTTGGCGATCTGAAAAAGTTCCGTGTGGCAGGTCCGAAAAATTGAAATTTTTCTGTTGCGCAAATACCAAAAAATGTTCGCGCGTTATATGAACCCGGCATAGCAGACTAATGGTGAGTCAACATTTTCTTTGGGCATATCTTACTTGCACCGTTAACGGGTTATACGCAGTTAGAAATTTCAAAAAATCGATTTTTTTTATTGCATTTTCGGAATGTACAAATATGTGAGTATATTCTCTGAAAATTTCAAATCGATCCAGCGAATATCCTCGGAAATACACACGTATTTGTACGGACGCTCGGAGCGCGTCTCCGAGCGTCCGAGAAACTTAACGCGTTTTTCTCAAAACGGTGTTTTTAAAGTTGATGAGCACGATTTCTCAAAAACGGCTCAACCGATCGGTCTGAAATTTTAACACAACCTTGTCAGATATATTCTTCAGGTATCGGTCGAAGGAATAAGTTTTCCGATAATTATTTATATTTTTTTTCAACGATTTAACGAAAAAAGTTTGGTCCAAAATCGAAATTGTTTCTTGTCGGAGCAACCATTTTGTCAAAAATGAAAATTTCGACTATTCCTTCGATCAATACCTGGATTCATCTATCCCCTAAAAGAATCTTTTTGGTTTTTTCATTTTAGATAATCCAAACCGGAGATACTTTGCTCACCGCCGGACACTTTTTTTCGGGGACCTCCAGGAGACTTCCTACAGGAGCAATGTTAATGGATATTTTTGAAAATAAAAATGCCAATCTAAAGCTAAAAGATGCCACTATACTGCCTAATACTCTTCGTTTTGCCCAAATGAAATCCTTTTCCAGAAAAAAATTCGTGAAAAAACGACTTTTTTGGCCTTGCAACTGCGCATAACGTTGTTGTTCAAATTTTAACCACTCATTTTTCATATAATTATGCATGTTTGAGTGAAATCTCAGATCAGTCGACTATTTATATTGGGAGATAATGGGTTTAAAAATTGCAACTTTTAACACTGCAGGGTCTGCATTGACCGAAAGTCAGATCACATAACTCGTCGTACCACACTATTGTGTTTATAAATTTTGAAGAAAAAAATTATGTTTGGATAGCAAACTATTAGGTGGAGAGTGAAAAAAGTTTGGATTGCCTTTACTATTCAGTTTTGCTAAAAACGTTCGGTAAAGACAGAATAATTCTCCGTAAAAAACATTTGTCCCCTATAATAAGAAGACATATGGCAACACCGCAGAACAGTATTGTTCAATATTTCGAAAAAAAAAACAATTATCGTGTTCCTAAAGTTAAAAACTTTTATCATAAAAAAACATTTGCTCTACAAATATTAATATTTTATATTGTTTATGCTAACTTCATTAACAATTAAAAGTGTTGGTTAATTTATAACTAATTAAAAACTTTGTCCGATTGAAAATTACTTCCAAACAAAAATTTGTGTTGCAGTATTATTTTTAATATGCCGCGCAAACTTACGTCATTGGATACGTGGAACGATGCGGTGTTGGCATATGTCTTCTTATTATAGGGGACAAATATTTTTCAAAATGACGAAACTTGGAACTTAACTTTTAAAACCGTGCCAAAAAAATCAGTTTTCGATATTTTCACTTTACTCTAGTTCCGGCGATAGGCTCAGCTCTACGAATTAAAATGCCGTTCAATTTTTTTTCTTCAGATGAGCAAAATCTCCGCAATCATAGCAGCCATCAACCAACTATTTTACACGCTTTTATTTAACTTGACTTGGTGTGAGATGCAAAACAGAAAATCGATATTTCACTAGCTACTTAGAGCTCTCAAATCTTGCAAACATGCATCTACGAGGTGACAATGAATTGTTGAAGTTAAAAAAAAATCCTTTAAATAACGTCTCTCTGTGAGATGCAAAACGGAAAATCGATATTTCTCCCACTTGCATGATTCAACGTAAAAAAAATATCCATAATAAAATATCTTTAATGGACCTAGATAACGGTGCTATTTACACCTTTAATAACACTCACTTCACAATGTAAATAATTTATTTTCTTCAAATAATATCAATTTTTAAAATCATTTGTAAAAAAATAAAGAAAAACAACAAAAATAATCCTTCTTTGCAAAAATTTCGGAGCTCTAGTAAAATCAATTAAAGACTGAAAAGTAGAAAATAATTGATACGTAAACAAAATTTTTGTTTTGTTAATCAAGCTTTTATTTAAAGTACTAAAAAGTGAAAATAATTTTTTTTACCAAGTCACCTTATGTGACTATAAATAAAAACTTGGGGCACTGAAAATTTAGACATAATCTTTGATTTACTGACATTTGATAGACATAATCTTTGATTGAATCTGTTGATATATGAACTGTATTTAATTTACTGTCAAACAACCTTAGATTTCTTAAATAAAAATCCTGAAATTGAGTAGAAACGTGTGATAATAATTTTTCTAATTACTATTGCGCCAAATTCAATGCGGTCAAAGAAACTGAATTGATCAAAATTATTAAACATCTAAAAAGTTGAGCGCCACAAGCTTTTATTTATAATCACATGTAGGTGACTTGGTAAAAAAAGAATTATTTTCTACTTTTTAGTACATTAAATAAAAGCATGTTAAAAAAAATGTACACACGAGTGTTTTCCGAACGGTGTAAAGTCGATTCACCTCGCTATTTCTTTTTGACAAAATTCTAAGGGACTGTAAAGATGTTAATAAATGTGTGATGAAAATTCAATGATGGTGCTTTTTGATGGTTCTTAAAAAAAATAGCTGTCACATAGGATGACCCCGTTACCGCGCTATATATATTTGTCTGGTGTATGTGTTCGGAACAGTCTTTCGATTAATCTCTTCCTCACCCCGCCTGGCCGCTAAACCCTTCTCACGAAAAAGTTTTCTTTCACCTCTGTATCTGTCTGCCTGTCTCGCCCTCTTCCTCTCTCTCTCTCGCTCTCTCGCCTTATCTTTTTTTTGGCTAATGGATAAGCGGATAAATTCGGGTTATGCGCTCTCGCGCATAACCCGTTTTCCCAGACCATTGTTTCAATTTCCCGTGGCATAATCGCTCACCTGCTGGCCGAAGCAATTTCGTACTCGTTCAGGGGGCTTTTGGTAATGGAGCACTGTACGTCCCTTGAACGATTTGCGTAATGCGCCGAACAAGAGCCCATGAGAAGCGAGTCGATTCTCGATAACACACACGCGCACCCATACTCACATACAAGTATTTATGTGTATATATATACAAGGGATATTTAAAAGCCGTTATATCTATGTAATGTTGACTATCAGCACGTTTGGCTGTTCTACGGACGGTCGTTAAATTTTTTGGTTAGCGAATCGTCGATTTTCGGGTCAGGACGATCCTCGAAATGACATTTATATAAATGTATTCACATTCATGTACAAATAATTTTGAAGACATAGGGGTTTACATGAAGTTGAGTACGGGGACAATCGGTTATTATGATGACAGTCCTCGACGTCGAATGTCTTCGTAATCCTTTCCGCATAAATATATATATATATATATATATATATATATATATATATATATATATATATATATATATATATATATATATAAACACCCACTATTACTCGACAGACTATGGTCTGATAAATCGATGCAATCTGCCTTCAGTCTTTGTGCCTGGGAGTCGTCACCTGTTCTACTCGAAATTGAGTTGATAATTTTATACGTGTATACATAAAATAATAATTATTGAACAATGAACGATTTTTCTGTAGTATAAAGAAAACAAAAACAGTATTGCTCGAATGTCACCAGATCAGCTGAGCCCTTATCCGCACGTAAAAATCACATGAGATCGAGGTTTGCAATCCTCGGGATGCAAAGAAAATTAATATTTCTGAGTATCTTTAAGAGGTATGCATAACCTTGAAATTTCAGAAAAGCGATTTTGGGTTATTTTATGTTGTTATTGCGTAGAGTCTTAACTTTGATTTGGTTCAAAGGTTTTGCAAAAATTCCAAAAATTGACCGAGTTATGACGATTTTAGTGGAGTAGGTCAGAACGTTCAGTTGCGTCTTTTACTAGCTCCATTAGTAATGGAGATTTAAGCGACGAAAATTAATCGCACCACCTGTTACTCATCGTTTCGTCCCTTTCACTCATCGTTCCGTCTCTCTCATAAAAATGTTCCTCGTTCATATCTCCATTACTAATGGAGTTAGCAAATAAAATGAGACATTTTTTATTGCCAATTCAAAAAGAAACATCTTTTATTTCAAACTTTTTTCTACAAAATGCACTTTTTCGTCACAATCGTCATTATAGAAATTAAATTGTTTGTAAGGGAAAAAAAAACGATTCTAGAACAAAGTAAGTGTCCCATTCGTATTGCCCGTGCCCGAAACCATAAAGAACGACCGGAGATATCGAGTTGACCCTAACATTTATACGAAAGTTGTATACGGAAAAAGTGAATGTAAGTAGTACGTTTTCTTCTCTTCCGTTTATCTTGAAAGTATACTTTGCAATTTGGCGTAGGTCATATCTCAAAATCTAATCGTCCGATTTACTTCAAATTTGGACTGAACATATTTTATAACACATTCAATCGACAGACCAGATGATTTTTTCATATGTACCTCCGTTTGTTAATAACATACGTTTAAAGTCGTTATTTTTTGTCAAAAATCGACATTTTTTCTGAACAGTGCAATTTATGCGAATTTTAAAATTTCGAAAAAGTATCCAGTGGTTTTGTAGCTTCACCATTATGCTAAAAGTATGTTTATCCATTTTTTACTTTAGATGAACCCAGTTACCGGAATAGTGTACGCGACCGAGCCGTGCGGAGGCTACAGTCCTGAGATTAAATGACAATGATTACGTTGTATATATATATTTTGCAATAAAAAAACGGTGACATGTCAAGACTAGGTACTACATGTCTGCGAAAGATCGACCTAATTATCCCAATACCTAAAACGAAAAATATATTGAAAACCGATCTGTTTTTTAACTTCAAAGTTATGTTATCCCTCAATTTCCTTCGACACATTATACCTACAAAACCTCTCAACTATTCCCTAAGATACCGGTTTAGAGATCTACAATATTAATCTGCAAAAAAAACATTTTGCATAATAATAAACATAAGAAAATAAAAATATAAAAATAAACTTGTGCTGCGTTCCAACGAAGTGAACTGCAACACCACAAAATCGCTGCATCAAACTCTCATAGCATCATAAGCCTGCGAAAGCTAAAGTATTCTGAATTGTCTCATTCGGACAAGATTACACATTCCGCATGGTGGGTGCATTTTTCCGTCAGCCTTCTATTGGGCAGGAGTGCTCCATTCATCTCCGTCATTGTCTGCGTAATTTTTATTTGAGAAGGACGAATAATTTTATTTTCATATAAGGTGCCATCATAGAGGTTATGTATGGAACACGATATAAATAGCCGCCTCGTCCCTGTTTTCAAACGTTCATTCTTTTGATGGAATTTTCAATAACATTTTGACGTAATTGCGGACTAATTTCATTAATGGTGTGACTAATTGCTTCCATGAGCTCCGGAATGGTCTGTGGATCATTGGCACACACTTCAGAAAACCCTAAAGAGAGAAATCCAATGGTGTCAAATCGCACGATCTTGGTGGCCAATTCACATCGCCACGTTGGGAGATAACACGGCCACGAAACTTCGTCTGCAATAACTATGCAGTAACAATGCAGCAAATATCAATTTCTATGCGGTGCTCGATCGTATAATTCTCCATGACTAAACCTCAATACTTCCTGATGCCAGTTGTCAAAGATTAGTACTGTATGTTCTTCACAAGAATTACATGTAACAATAATTGTTTATAAAACAAGCTTTTATTTAATGTACTAAAAAGTAGAAACTATTTTTTTACCAAGTCACTTATATGTGACTATAAATAAAAGCCCTCAACTTTTCAAATGTTACCAAATTTGATCAATTCAGCTTCATTGACCGTATTGAATTTGGCACAATAGTGATTGGAGAAATTATTATCACATGTTTATACTCAGTTTCAGGATTTTTATTTAAGTAATCTGAGGTTGTTTTACAGTAAATAAAATACAATTGATATGTTAACGGATTTATGTAAATTAAAGATTATATGTCTAAATCTTGAGCGCCCATTTTTTAATTTATAGTCACACATAGGTGACTTGGTAAAAAATTATATTTTCTACTTTTTAGCACATTAAACAAAAACATGTTTTTAAAACAATTTGTTCACATATAATTTATTTTCTATTTCTTAGTACATTAAATAAAAGCTTGTTAAAAAAAATCACATGTAAATTATTTCCTACTTTTTAGTCTTCAATTGATTTTACTAGAGCTCTGAAATTTTTGCAAAGATGGATAAATCCTTCCAAACGAACCGGGCTTATTATTGCATGGTTGTCAGAAGAAATCCTGGAGAACTGTGATGGGTGGCATCTATCATAGATGTTGGCTCCCCACCTATTGGACCTTAGCATTTAACCTATTTGACCCTTTCACCGATTGTGCGATCCGAGAGCACTTAGAGCCAATTCAAATGTTCTCATGTACTTTCCATGTATTGTCACCTCTAAGATGCATGTTTCGAAAATTTCAGAGCTCTAAGTAGTCGGGAAGTTGGTGAAATATTGATTTTTCGTTTTCCATCTCACAAAAAGTCAAGTTCTTTTTTATTAATTTTTTTTCAAGTCGAATCATGCATTGTCACCTCTTAAACGCATGTTTTCAAAATTTCAGAGCTCTAAGTAGTCGGGAAGTGGGTGAAATAGCGATTTTCCGTTTTGCCACTCACAGAAAGTGAAGAAATTTGTGTTTTTGTCAAGTGCAATCATGCATTGTCACCTCTTAGATGCATGTTTGAAAAATTTCAGGGCTCTAAGTTGTCAGGAAGTGGGTGAAATATCGATTCTCTGTTTTGCATCTCACAGAAAGTTAAGTTATTGTTATTTTTTCAAGTTAAATCAAGCATTGTCACCTCTTAGATGCATGTTTGTAAATTTCAGAGCCTAAGTAGGCGGGAAGTGGGTGAAATATCGATTTTCCGTTTTGCATGTCACAGAAAATCAAGTTATTTTAATTTTTTTAAGTTGAACCATGCGTTGTCACCTCTTAGATGCATGTTTGCAAAATTTCCGAGCTCTAAGTAGTCGGGAAGTGGGTGAGATATCAATTTTCTGTTTTGCATTTCACGGAAAGTCGTTATTTTTATTTTTCAAAGTTGAACCATGCATTGTCACCTCTTAGATGCATGTTTGCAAAATTTCCGAGCTCTAAGTATCCGGGAAGTAGGTGAAATATCGATTATCCGTTTTTCATCTCACAGAAAGTCAAGTAATTTAATTATTCATTTTTTTAAGCTGAATCATACATTGTCACCTCTTAGATGCATGTTTGCAAAATCTCCGATCTCTAAGTAGTCGGGAAGTGGGTGAAATATCGATTCTCCGTTTTGCATCTCACAGAAAGTTGAGTTATTTTTATTTTTTCCAGTTAAATCACGCATTGTCACCTCTTAGATGCATGTTTGTAAATTTCAGAGCTCTAAGTATTCGGAAAGTGGGTGACATCGATTTTCTGTTTTACATGTCACAGAAAGTCAAGTTATTTTTATTTGTTTAAAGTTGAACCATGCGTTGTCACCTCTTAGATGCATGTTTGCAAAATTTCCGAACTCTAAGTAGTCGGGAAGTGGGTGAAATATCAATTTACTGTTTTGCATCTCACAGAAAGTCGTTATTTTTATTTTTTTTAAGTTGAACCATGCATTGTCACCTCTTAGATGCATGTTTGCAAAGTTTCCGAGCTCTAAGTATCCGGGAAGTAGGTGAAATATCGATTATCCGTTTTTCATCTCACAGAAAGTCAAATAATTTAATTATTCATTTTTTTAAGCTGAATCATACATTGTCAAAATGGCGCGCAATTTAAAATGTCAGGTCATTTCGAGACACCCTTCATAAAGAAGCCAGGTATCCTTGAAACCCTAAAGGGAAAGGGATGTGCAAAGACAGGAAAAGGGTATTTTTCTCCGTTACCGTAACGCGGGACCGTTCGATGTCCGCGGACTCGTCGAAATCGACTACATTCACGAAACGTGTAACGAGTGTTCCGGTAGTGAGCGCGGGCTGCATGTAACGAGGTATGGGACTCCGTGAATCTACATTGCAGGTTTGCAGTTATATATAGGTTTCCCAAAGATTTATCGTTTCGTGGTTTTCCAGCCGTGGAGAACGTGTGCGGTGTACGCGTGTATATTCGTGGGGATTCTCGTCTCCACTACCTTGCGAGATCCTCTCTTGGGCCCACCCCCAGGCTATCCCTATGTCGTTGTTGTCTCTTTCCAACCTGGCATTGCGTGGGTACGTTTCATCCCGCTCCTACTTGCAGCCGAAACACGGCTACGTTCGCGTAATTGAATTCCAACTGGGGTGCCAACCGCTTCGAGCTCTCGGAGCATCTTCTATGTGTGTGCGGGTGTGTGCGCTTCGTATACGTACAAAGGTACAGGGCCGACGACACAACAACCAGTCGCGTATTATTGGGTCAGAGGATGCGGACGATCCTTGGGCATTTCCCATGCAAATTGAGTGGACGAGATCGTCCGACACTCCGTGCCAGCCAGACTCCACTATCTAACCCAGCCACCACTCGTGAATAGCCAACTATATATGAATAGTCCCAGCACCTATACGCACATTTGTGTACTTGTACTTATGTACATCCACGGATATATGTACGAAAGCAAAGTTTTGAGGTTTTTCGGCTTCGACGACCGTACGCATCGTGGCTTATTGTCCCTATACTCAATATTAGGTGCACATCAATATTTTCAAGATCACCTTTCGTTCAATGTAGAGTACGTCCGGGGTAGGTGGCCACAGTTTTTTGAAGGATCCGTCAAAATAAAAGGACAGACGTTCCTTTACTTATCTTCATTTGTAATTAAACTTTGAACATTTAACTTTAAGATAATTTCGAAATTAACACAAACTCCTATCAGATCAACCTTTAAATTACGATTTTTATTAAATTACGAAATCATTACCCGTGCGGAAAATTGATAGGGCATCCCTCATAAAAATAAGGGCCTTTGAGGGCTTATTTGAGCCTTTCCCTATCAGGGAAGCCTCAAATAAGCCCTTGAAGGCCCTTATATGGCAATCCCGACAGGGGTTTGCCACAAGAGGGCCAGGTTTGGGCATTATAGGAAACGGACCAGTATACATGACCACTGACCAGTCCGTGGTATTTTTGTGTTATTTTAATTACTACACTCAATTATTCGATAATAGGTAAAAAAAATAGGATAAAAACGTGAGGGCATTAAAAATTATTATATATTACATTTACAAATCCTAAAAAAATTACATATTATTCTTATTGCCTTATTCACTCATGGAGTAATGCCCGCGCGTATGTTTGAACAATCCCATTCGCTTTTTTTTACATTTTTATAGTGACTATTTTCGCCGAGTACCTTCCATATGAAAAATTATCTCGCGCTGCGATAGTTAATATCACAATGATATTAACTAATTGATATTGTTTATGTGATACAGCAAATAATTGTAGGAATTAATTTGGTCTCTTATGCCATATCTGCGACGAAGATGTTACAAGCACTTGGTAGCATAGGGGCAGCGTGCGTAGCTATGAGTAGGTAGGTACTAGGTTCAATACCGATATAGATGAAATATTTTCTTCGAAAAAAATCATTCCGAAAGGCCAGGGCATGACGCATTACGATACAAAATCGTTGTGGTAAACTCTCAATTAAGTGCTTAATTTCATTTTGGATTTATGAAATATTTTATGCACATAGTACACTTAGATTTACAGTGTACATTGTAAGCAAATAAAAATTAATTTGAATCAAATCTTTATTCATTCGATTTGAATATTTTTGATATTTAAAAAGGAATAGCTGAAACGAATAAAAAATATCTTTGAAACAAATAAGATCGTAGTAGGCCGTGAGACGAGGAAAAAACCTATCTCATTTAAATAGATCCTATTTTAATAAATTTAAGAAATTTGGCAGTGTATCGTGACCTTATATAAAAGGACACATATACGCAGAAACACATATATTAACACACACGTGAGCATATCCATTGACAGGGATAACTTATGGGCACACCATGGCTTACATGAGGCGTCGATCAGGCATTCTTGAAGGCCCTCATTATTCTGCCTTTAATGGCCCTCAGTAGCAAAGTGTGACCGGCCACTAAGGGCCCATGTGAGGCTACCCGATTAGGGCCCTATTAAAGTTAGGGAAATTCGATATGGGCCCGACCAAAGCCCTAGTTCAATTTCCGCACGGGTATTGATTATCTCTCCCATGAGGAGGTGAGATGGCTAGTTACCCAGCATTATACTCTTGGTTTTCTCTTTGGTTTTATGTTTTGATTGTTAATTTTTCTTTTTGACCACATCTAGAACACACATTATCGAAAGCAGTATAATTTTTGTGTACCCAAAGTTGGCATACCATCCACTGAAGCCAGTCTTCGATGAGACGAGCTTCATAATAATTTTCTCCGCAACATCTTTTGTCATTGTTCTTATATCGGCTTTCTAAGGTCTTCGTAGGTATTTTGTAGGTCCTAGCGCACGAACCAACAATTCATCATTTTTACGGCACCAATAGCTGCTTTTAATGATTCTTGAGTCCAGTTCCCTCGTAGAGCAATTGCTTTTCTCTTGTACTTATTAGGCATCTAAAACAAATGTAGAAAAAATGAATTACTCGAACCCATTACAACGAAAACTATGGTCATCACACACCGACTGTACGAGGCCATCTCTTCTAATCTCCCGGGAGAGATGGTCACATCTAAGATGTAAACAAGTAGAAACAATACAATGTAGAACGTGAAAACTTCGAACAAACTCAGCAGTAGACAGAATAATTAAAAAGGATTTTACTTACTTAACATTATTTTTGCCGAACGTTTGCTCGTACACTTACACCTGCGCCCGACGTTAAGCGAATTGAGGAGTAACAGGTGAAATCTAGTGAGCAGTTCTATGAAACATTTCTCTTGGCCATCTTTCCCTTATGGCCAACTCCCCTTAAATTACCCTAAATACTATTATGTAAAAGCCATCTGACGGATCGTCCTGTGCTAATTCGGCGACGACTTTGGAAACATTCAAGGACCAACCTCAAAACCGCCGAAGGGGCTCAGAACCACATGGCCTCATCATTGTCGTCCTGTATACATTTATACCCCATGTACGCATATCGGGAAAGGATACTTTAATCTCGTTATATGAATATCACGATGACATTCGTACAACGAGATGAAAGTATACTTTCTCGATATACGTATATGGGGTATAAATATTACAGCAAGTAATTGGTGTAAAATTTTCCAGCCTGGGACAGCAAATGTCCCATCAGGTGTGAAAGGGTTAAAAAAAACACATGGCCACCAGAAAGGATACTTTCATCTCGTTATATGAATGTCACGGTGACATTCATATAACGAGATGAAAGTATCCTTTCTCGATATACGTATATGGGGTATAAATATACAGGGTGAGGCATATCAAGTGTTACAGAGCAATAGCACTCAAACTATTCATCATATCCAAAAATGTTTCAAACAAAAGTTTCAGTGTTCGAGAAGGCCGTCATACTGGACCACCTTATTTTATTATCGGTGGAGGCGCTGAAGCTACGTCAAGGTCGATTTCACTTTTGTAAATGGAATGGTACTTTTTTTTCAACCATCTTGTGGAGCACCTCAAGCCGCATAAAAACATTGGGCGGTCAAAGTCGTTCAAGGTCATTCAAGGTCACCTATTAAAGTGAAATAGAATTCTAAATATCTCGGATCACTACCAAATATTTGGTAGTGATATTTAGATTTGTATCATCGATACTGACCTTCAATGACCTTGAACGAATTTGAACCCCTGATGTTTTTTATGCGGCTTGAGGTGCTCCACAAGATGATTGGAAACAAATATACCATTCCATTTAAAAAAGTGGAGTTGAGCTTGACATAGCTTCAGCGCCTCGACCGATAAAAAAAGGGTGGTCCAGTATGACGGCCTTCTCGAACACTGAAAGTTTTGTCTGAAACATTTTTGGATATGATCAATAGTTTGAATGCTATTGCTCTGTAACACTTTATGTGCCTCACCCTGTATACAGGACGACAATTATAAGGTGGCCATGTGCTTTTTTTAAGGGGCCAGTCCATTTTGGAGGCACAAAAAAGGCGATTTTCTTTTAGGATTTTATAAAATATATGAATATAAAAGTTGTTGGGCTTCATAAATAAAGTCTCGGAATACATTCAAAAAAAATGTAATTCATTTTTATTCATTTTTAAGTACAAAAACTATAGTTTAACGTAACGCCTCAAAAATTGGTGGGCTAGGTAGCTCCATCACAACTCGGCAACGGCTTGTCTGAAATGAAAAAATCAAAGTCCATTAGATTCAGTATGACACCAGCTACAAAATGACCTTCGGATATCAAGTTTTATTAAAGAATAAAAAAATGGCAGATGAAAAACGAAAAAAGTTTTTACAAACGCGTTTTTTTTCGCCGTTTTTCGCAAAAAAGAGTAAAAATCAACATTTTAAAACCATCGAGGGTCATCTTGTTGCGAATTATGTTTACAATATGTGGTTCAAATTTCAAGAGAATCGGTTTATTAGTTTCAGAGATACGATCGAGCTAGATTTTGAAGTTGTTGTTTTGAGAAAACGCGTTTGAAGTTTATGCTATGAAAAACTCTTACCTAAACTCAATCGGCCATTCCTGCACCATACAAAATCCCTTCTGATTGGTCATCATCGTCGATTTCTTCAAATCTTGCTTGCTTTCGATTTTTTGAAATTTTCAAAGTGGACTGGCGCCTCAATCCTTTCACACCTGATGGGACAGGCTGGAAATTTTTTGAAATTATGGCTGGGACGTTATTGGATGTCATGCGTCGTTATGGGATCGTTTATGCTGTATTGAAAGGGTTCAACCCTTTCGATGTATTGAAAGATTTAAACGCCGTATTGGAAGGGTTGAATGCCTGATGCGGAGATTTTGGGACCGAAAAAAATATATTTAATTCCGCAAGACCTTTTCGAAAACAATGCAGCGTATTTTTATGACAAGTTGGCATTTGCCAGAAAAAAATTGAGCACTAAGGAAAAAAAATTACATTCCATTTGAGTTCAGCAGGATGAAAATGATTAAACACCGAATACGGAACACTCCTCAGGAACTTTTTAAAATAGATTTCGATTCCATTTGTCCACTTTGAAGACCATCATTGATCATTTTTTTCTCGATGACGGGTTGGACTAAAAAAATTCCCGGGTGTTTCGTATTTGGAATTTAATTATCTTTATTCTGCTGTGGTCAATATGGAATTTTAATTTTTCGCCGGAGTACTTCATTATTTATGGCAACTACAACTCATCACAAAAATACGCTATACATAGTTGCCAGTTTGTCAGCGAGGGCTGAAGAGTCCATTAAAAAATGCTTTTTTCTCAGTCGCAAAATCTTTGCGCGTGGCCCTTCATGAACGAAAGGCCACTTTATAGTTCTCACCCTGTATATGTGCGCGGGTGTGTGTGTCGAAGTGTGGATGTGGAGAGAGGTTTACCCCACGACTTGGCTTGCTAACAATAAGAGTCGAACTCCTGCAACTCGAATTATCCTATGTAGACTCGGTCTTCGAGAATTGGCAGAGGGTCGAGAGAGCCGGAAGTTACTGGGAATAAAATGAAGGGCCGAACGTTCGCGTGATATCGGGGCGAACAGTCATCGGTACAGCGAGAAATCCAGGGTTCGATGGAAGGCTGCTGATATTCCCTTTTCTTAGGTATTTCACAATCTCGAATAAATGTTAGGGGTTACTGTGAAAATTTCAAAAAAAGAATGCGTCGCTTGAGGCAACTTGAGGCCGGATCTACATTTACAACGATCAAAAAAACGATTTCGTTTTTTTTCTTTAAACGATAGAACTATATATGTAGAATATTTTCCCAAAGTTTCAAAGCAAAATTCGAAAAACTTCAAACGTTACAGCCCGTCAACGCTCTGCCTCACCGCTCGGATTCGGAGCGGGCGTGAACTTCAAACGCGTTTTTTCTCAAAACTGCATTATCGAATTTGGCGTGCAGGATTACTCAAAAACTATTAAGGCCTTTTATACGGGAAAATTTTCAATTTTTTTTATTTTTTGATTGTTTTTTCATTAGCCTAAACGGTTAGGAATATTTTAAGCTTTACAGAATTAAAAAATTCCAACAGTTGTATTAAATAAGGTAAGATTGCATTTATAATAGATACCGCACGGCGCGCCCGACCGTCACCTTCAAAGCCGTTTTTCCACGATTCACGTTTTTGCACCTTGCGAAAGTTCTAACTCTTGAACGAAGGTTCAGATCGCTATGAAATGTTTACAACATATTCTTAATATCATCACCTATCGTGTGAAGCACAGAAACAAACATTTCAATGACACAGAAAAATATAAAAAATAATATACACATACAATACACACAAATAAAATATTCAATGACACAAAAAATATAAAAAATAAAATACCGACAGAAAATTGAGTAAAAAATGTAAGTTTCGAATTTTTATTATAATATTTTTTTTAAATAATATTGTTGGTTCACACTGAAGGTACATTAATTATGCAATTAAAAATATGTTCATTTTTTTCAGACACCCACATCGATGCTGAGAACTTTCACCATCAACGCGCGCGCAACAAAAATACATTGCTTTATCATGTTATATCTCCGCCATTTGTTAATATTTCTGATTTTTTTACATATACTTAACCATGTGCATAAATGATCTGTAAAAAAAATGTTGTCAATATATGCGTCATTCTTTTTTAACCGCGTCTAGAAAAGTGCCTTCGAAAATCGGCGAAGTCGCGTATACAAGGCCTTAAGCCGATTGAGTTGAAACTTGGTAGAAATATTGGTAATATTGGCACCTGCTACTTGACGGGAATTGTTTTTGATAAATCGGAAAAAAAATTCCGTTTTAATGCACACTTTACCGAAATGTTGCGTGAAATAGTGATTTTTTTTTGTAAATGCGTGCCCTTTTCTTTAATTTGCACCGTCTTCATTTTAATCACGGTTACATAGAAACTATACCCGTTCTAACAGGAAAAATGTTTGAACTTTTTTGCAAATCAAAATCTACGGGAAACTAGACTGCACGCCGATTCGCAACTCCCGTGGCGACCTTGCTGTAACGCTCTGCCTCAGCACAACCATTTTGATGATGAATTAATTAAAAAAATTGTTTTGTTTACTTAAATATACTATTAAAGTATACCTGAAGTTTGATTTTATATTTTTCTTTTTTTATGATATTTATTTATTGATATTATTTTGATATTATTTTATGATATTTATGATATGAAAGTATACCTAAAGATTGTAGAATAATTATATCTTAGTTTAAAAAATCTCTCAATATTGCTTATTTTTTCCTGTCTGAATGTATATCCCGCCTTAAATTAAAGAGGAACATCTGGTGCAGGAATCACAGATTCAAGGTAAACTTATTATTATAATGATAGAACTGCTAGTAACACTTTTAACGTGTTTTTCTTGAAACTATGTTTGTCAAAACGGTGTACACGATTTCTCGACATCTAATGAACGGATTGACTTGACATTTGGTACAATTATTCAGCGTAATAGTAGTTTAGTCTTGACGGACGTTTTTCTTTTTAACATTTTATTTTCATGGTTACAATAATGATGACATTTTTCCTAAAAAATATCAAAAAATATCCAAAATAAAATTCACGATTGATAACAAATTGTAGTTCGGTCAAGTCTTAGCCAACATAATTTCTTTCACGAAAAAACTCGTTCTTTTTTGTTTCAGATCAAGTAGGTGGCCAAAGTCAAGTACGCCGTTGAGCCCCTCTCGCTCAAAGGTCCTCCACGAGATTGTTTATACCTTCTTTAACGATGAATATTTTTTTATGAAATTTTATACGCAAATTTCTTAATGTACTAACAAATAAATGTCCAAACTATTTTTCAATCATCTTACTTACTCCTTCAAAATGAATTCGTTTAAATAACCCTTATTTTGGGCTCGTCACAGTAGCCTAACCCCTTAATTCAAAATACACCAAATTGATGTAAACTTCGATGTATAAATTGACAAATACTTATAAACTCGATAAAAGACATAATCGCGTTCAATGTCACTTCTTCGCTCGTAAAGTGGAAAAAAATAAGCCGTTTTTCTATTTTTGGAACAATTGCTAATTGCTGTTTCGCAAATATATAAGACGTTATGTAGAGGAAATGCTTCGCTTAGTTTGTGGCGTTTGAATATTATCGCTAACGTGAGCTATTTGTGCCCAGTACGTGACTTTTGTGGCAGGAAAAGTGATAGGTACTTCAGCTCATTCGAGTTCAGCTATAGGGGAGTTCATACACACTATTCCTGCAGCAAAAACATTGATATGCTCGCTTTGGTACTTCTGACACTCTTTGGACATTGCTTCGCAAAGAACGTAAGTGATTTGTTTTTGTTCATTTGGTCCTTCGCACCAGACCGATGTAGTTCACCCTTTCAATTCATTTTTATACATAATTGCCACGTTCGCTTTAATGTAGACCGAGCGCGCGCTCTTTATTTCTATAGGTTTTGTACGAATTCTAACCAGACATACTTCATATCATTATGCATGTTTGAGGGAAATTTCAGAACAGTCGACTATTTAGATTGGGAGACAATGGGTTTCAAAATTGCAACTTTTAACACTGCAGGGTCTGCATTGAAATTTAGACAGAATAATTTTCCGTAAATAATATTTGTCTCCTATTATAAGAAGACATATGGCAACACCGCATTGTTTCACGTATCCAATGACGTAAGTTTGCGCGGCATATTTAAAATAATACTGCACCACAAATTTTTATTTGGAAGTAATTTTTAATCGAACACAGTTTTTAAGTAGTTATAAATTAACCAACACTTATCTGTTAATGAAGATAACATAAAGAAGATAAAATATTAATATATATAACGCGAATATTTTTTTTATGATAAAAGTTTTTAACTTTAGGAACACGATAATTATTATTTTTTCTCGAAATATTGAACAATACTGTTCTGCGGTGTTGCCATATGTCTTCTTATTATAGGGGACAAATATTTTTTACGGAGAGATATTATGTCTTTACTGAACGTTTTTAGCAAAACTGAATAGTAAAGGGAATACAAACTTTTTTCACTCTTTCCCTAACTAGTTTGCTATCTGAACATAATTGTTTATCAACACAATAGAATGGTACGACGATTTATGTGACCTGACTTCCGGTCAATGCAGACCCTGCAGTGTTAAAAGTTGAAATTTAACAAGCCATTATCTCACAATCTAAATAGTCGACTGTTGGGAAATTTCATCCAAACATGCATAATGATATGAACAATGTTGGGTAAAATTTGAACAAAATATATAGAAATCAAGTGCGCGCGCTTGATCTACCACAAGGGGCTATATCAGTGCAAACGCTGAAAATTTGCGTGATTTTCGGGAATTTTTTGGAAGAAAAGTACTCAATTCAATATTCTGGGAAATTAAGAATATATTTGCCTATATTTGACCTATATGACATAATTTTTTCATAGAAAAATATTGAGATCCAAGCGACTTGTGCGCTGCCTTCGGAGGCGCCGAAAAAAAAAGTTCCTCCACTGCTGACATGATTCCGGCCGATTGAGTAGCTAAAACCGAAAAAGGAAAAAATGTCGTTAAACTGAAAGGTATTTCCTGTACAATGACATAGGATTTTCGAAAAATATCAAAATCTATCAATATAGCGTCGTTCTGAAAAAAGTCTATTTTCTAGCCCATAAAATGGTCGTTTTTTTCAATGCCAAATCGTCGATTTTCATCCAATCAAAAATATCCTACGTCATTGTAGAGTAAATATATTCAAGAGTACTCAGTTCAAATTTCAAGTCAATCGGATAATTGCTCTTTGAGTTACAATGTCAGCAAATTTGAAAAATCTCATTTCGAGAAAACCCGTTCAAAGATTTAGCTATCGATTTTTGCAAGATAAGATGATTAGAGATACGGCCTTGAAATTTTTACAGGATATTCTTGAAAGTATAAACTGTCAAAAAGGCAAAAAAATCGATTTTTTAAAAGTGTCACACTGATATAGCTCCTTGAGAGAATGAAAAAAAAGAAAGACGTGGCGAAAGTGAAAAAATGACAAACATGTTTAAATGCTGAATATATGTGACGTTGATTCGTATTGTTTTTAGTATGAATATCACGCGGAGCAAGGAAACGCTACGCTAGCCGTACAGCCTGAGAATCCATACTTGAAACTGCACTCAAACGGGAGTGAATATCCAACGGGGATGGAATACTTGCAAAGTATCGACCCTGAAACTCTTCTGATGGTGAGTAACACATTCAAATATTCCTGATTCTATATGTCAATCCATCAATTACCGATTTTTTTTTCACGAAGGTCCGCGTCATTTTCGGAGACGAGAATGGCCCTTTGGATTCGAAAAACGCCGAAAACACTAGACTCAATATATGCGAGATTCTAGATAGAGATTTGGACGATCCAGCGAGCTCCCAGCGACGATACAATATGGCGTCAGCGTTGGGGCTCAAGGGGAAACGCTGCCCAATCAACAAGGTAAGAAAACAAGTGGATCCTGAATTAATCAACTACTCCTTATTAGGTCTTTGAGGAGTTCAGCCTCGATGTTAATTAAAATGAAGAAAATTCAAATTTAAGAGAATGGCACGCTTCAAAAAAAATCAAAAATTGACCAAAAAAATTGTGTAAAATTTGTATATAAAAAGTAGTTTTTTTCTAACATTTCAAAAACAATTCTCGTCGAGTAGAATGTAGCAATATTACCAATATTTCTACCGAGTTTCCACTCAAGCGGCTTAAGGCGGGAGCCTGAATGAGAAAGTCCGAAAAATCGTTTTTTTTATTGCTTAAATCGATAGAAATCCAACAATATACTTCCAAAGTTACATAGGCCAATCGTAAATATTTTCGAAGCTAGAAGGCCAAAAGCAGAGAGGCGATTGATATTTGATATTGATATTTCTTCCTATTGAAAACTTTGAAGCGCGTTTTCTCCAGTTTTCTCCAGTTTTCATTTTCACGCTTTTTCCAAATTGGCAGGCGTGATAGCAAAAAAAATAAACGACCTATTGAATCAAACGCAAGTTTATTTTCTTTAGCATGAAAATCTTTTCAAAGTGGAGTAAAAAAGTCGTTGAAAAAGTCTTTTTAATAACTTTTATAGCGCCTTGAAGTGTTTTTTTAATACATTTTTTTTCAAACTTTTTTTTGTGTATAAAACTGAATTTTATTGAACAACCATGATACACATTTTGAAGCATGACATGTTATCTACATTGAGTGAAAATTTGGTTGAAAAATTTCAAACGGTAAAAAAGTTACAGTCGTTTCCCTGGGACGTGTTTTTGTTGATAGCATTTGCGGTACCAGACGTGTCTCTGCCATTTTTCAATCTAAAAAAAATATATTTGCCTCTTAAAGTAGATAAATAAAACTAGTACTTATCGAGCCGGAATTTAAAAATTTAATTTTTTCGGGTCATGGCAGTCACTGGAACAAAAAAGGCGATTTTTCGCCTCAAAATTGTTCAGTACTTATGATGAAAAAAAAACTATGTCGGGTATCGAAAAAACGTCACGATAAGTACTAGATTATTGTGTGAAGCATAACTGTACAAAACTTGATGCCGATCGGTCCAGTAGTTGCGGAGATATTTTTGGTACCGATTTTGAAAACACTGTTTCGAGTAAAACGCGTTTAAAGTTTTGAGTACACTTTACTCTGAAATAACTGGTTTATTGTAAACTTACATGAAATCGTCGATTCATGGGCCATAGGGCCCATCCACTTTTCGAAACATGACCTTGCTATACGAAAGGTCACAAATAGCAGGAATTCGACAGGGAAAACGCTATAACTTCGTCATTACTGCGAATTTCCTTAAGAAATTTACAGGTTAGACAGTCAAAGGATAGTACTTTCGAACGAGGACCTTTTTGAAAAATCGATCTTTTTTACCTACCCGGGTGTATGTAAGCCGTAAAGGGAAGGGTCTGCCTTGTTGGGCCAAAAAATGTTTGATTTTTCACCAATTTTTTATGCGAAAAGTATTAAATATAGAATGTTGATATTTGGTATGTTGACTAAGCGGTCTTTATTGAACATCAAAATATTTTTTAAAGTTTCACCAAACACGGTGGTCGGCGTGGGAGGAGCCACGGATGTCAGTGCGCGGGCGATGACATTCTTCGCCTGCGGAAGTCCAAAGTCCCGGACAGGTGATCTGAAGCAAAAAAATCAAACATATTTTTACTTTGTACAATATTGTGTATAAGTTGACCTAGAATCAAGAGGAAAAATTGAAAAATAAAAAAATTGTGAGCGATCGGAAGGAAGTTTGTTTTTTTTCCAAAAAATTTCGCAGTTTTTTGCTCAATATTCTTTTATTTTTCAATTTTTCTTCTTGATTCTAGGTCAACTTATACACAATATTGTACAAAGTAAAAATATGTTTGATTTTTTGCTTCAGATCACCTGTCCGGGACTTAGGACTTCCGCAAGTGAAGAATGTCATCGCCCGCGCACCGACATACGTGGCTCCTCCCACTCCCACCACTATGTTTTGTCAAACTTTAAAAAATATTTTGATGTTCAATAAAGACCGCTTAATCAACATACCAAATATCAACATTCTATATTTAATACTTTTTGCATAAAAATTTGGTGAAAAATCGACCATTTTTAGAGCCAACAAGATCCTTCCCTTAAATAACAACAAAATGGAATTCTTTTTTTTCATTGCACATGTTAAAACGCATTTCATGTACAATTTCTGTGCCGTACATACGTATATCAACATAGATAAACGAATGCCACCAGTTTATCTTAACCTTCGAGATAACGGTAATGGCTCTTTGCGTGTAACGAGTTTTGCCAAGGCAGCGAACGTCCGGTGAATACGTCTCGTTTTTTTTTTCTTCCAGGGGATAAAGCCGATAGTACCGTACATATTTCCGAGAAAATTTAGCACAAAAGATCTCGGCTGTGGGGACAGATACTACGCGATGAGAATCGAGACCATCGATCAAGTTCTCGAGAGTGTGCCTATAATGGAACTTCACGTGCCTATAAAACTGGATAAAACTGACCAGACGTGCAACGAGAGCTCACGCTCTGTCGTATCGTTGACTTCTATCGTAGCTAGTATAGTAATCATTTTGCAAATGAAAAAATTCATTAAATAAACATATGTGTTGTCTCTCTGCCGCTAATTTGTTTAAATCAACGAAATGCGGTACATCGGACTTTTTTTCAAATTATTATGATTTTATCTACTTCTATCGAAATATTTATCACGCATAAAAAAACTGTTGTATTCGAAGCTGGTATTTCTTTCAACACGAAGCCGTATTGTGGTGACAATGTGCGAGATTTTTTGTACGAACGCCAAAAGAAAAAATATCCGATGGAAGAATAAAGTTATAAAACAAAGCTTTAATAGAATGCTATGGGAGCCGAACAGTGTTTTTCCATCAAAAGCAGTATCCTTAACCCTCAGTTACCACACATCGATTGAGAATACATAGCACACTATTGCGATTTGGGATTTTTCATTTTCAAAGTACTATTTGATGCGGTTTTAATTAATTCCTGAGTTCCAATGTATACCCTTGCGGGTTTTTACGTATAACCCTTCCCGATTGAATGCTTTCCTATCACTCCCTAGCCGCACTTCGATAATCTAAGGGGGCGTACACAAATTACGTAACGCAAGATTACCCAATTTTGACCCCCCCCCCCCTCCCCCACGTAACGGGACCGTAACGCTTGGTCAGAACCCATTCCTATTCCGTTACGTAACGGGTGCTTTGTCGTCAATAATTGCGATTTTCTTCATAGACGTAACTAATTATGAAAGGATCGGGTTTATACTCATTTTACCAAGTATATATTCATCTAGTTTTTTACCAATTTTTATGACTAAATCATGAAAATTAACCGAGATATATGCCGTGATTTGACGACGAAAAAAAAAAATTCTCTTCATTGTCCCATCGATATCTGTATGAAAGGTTATCTGTAAATTAAAAATCAACAATTTATCGATATCTATACAAATGTAGCTATCGTTATGCGTAGCTGTTTTTTTATTTTGGTTTTTTTTACAAAATGCCGACAGTTGGGACATTTTTTTCTATTTTCGAGGCCCTTTTTCTGTATTCAAGCAGTCTTTAAAAATAGTAATTATCAAATGTTAAAAACGCGGCTACGTACAACCTTAGTCAATGCGATAACAAAAATGTTTAAAAAATTTTTTTAATTGGTTGATAAGTTTTTAAGTATTCTCTCGGACAAGGTCGAAAAAACTAGATTCGAGAAAAACGCGTTCAAAGTTTTCGTTGAGTGTTTCTTGATATAAGGTTATGTTTTTTTTTCTAGAATATTGATACTCACATTGAAGTATCAAGTCGCGGGTGATATGACGGTTTTTCATCTTCATGATAGTTCACAAAATAATGAGAGCCTGTACTTTATCTATTGTAAATGATGCCACCCCTGTAGGGACTGAGGGCACTAACCGGTCGCGCTACTTGTTCTCACTAAAGAAGCGACTATTACTCCGTCAATTTTCGGACTTGTGAATAAAAATGTTGCCAACCTATTTTTCAATACACGTACTTTCAAGAAATGTTTTTTTTTTTAATCCTTCAAATTTCGCTTGGGCGATGTGGGAAACCTACTGTGCAAGTTCTTGCACAGTGACTTTCCCCCTTAACTGACATTGCGTATAGAAAGCTGTAAGCTGTCCACGGTAAAAAAGCACGCAAGCTTAAATTAAAAACTTGAACATGCAGAAATTTTGCTATTTCTGACAGTTTTAAAATCGTAATGTAACGCAAACCTTGACCCCCCCCCCTCAACCCCCACCTGATTGCGTTACGTAATTTGCGTACAGCCCCTAACCTAATAGTCCAGTAGAACAGACGAAAACCCAGCACTTTTAAGCCCAGAATATGAATTTTTGACTGAAGGTAGATTGTTGGATACTGAAAGTAACCCCAATAAAGTGTTGGCCCTCAACTTGTCCCAACCCTAAGAAATAGGGGGTGAAAACTTAAAAATCGCCGTATCTCGATAATTAATAGCCCGATCAAAAAATGTTTCAAACAAAAGTTGTTTGGAATAATAAAATACGTATAAAGTTATCCGACGTCCAACCCCTAACTTTCAAAATAGCGGCACAAAAACACAAAAGCACCACTGATCCAGACAAGGACGCAGCGATATGTATACTCCGCTCGCACACGCATCAGCCCGAATTTTCGAATCGGTTTTGTGCCGCTATTTCCAAAGATAAGAGGTTCGACGTTGGATAACTTTATACGAATTTTATTATTTCAAACACCTTTTGTTTGAAACCTTTTTTGATCGGGCTATTAATTATCGAGATACGGGGATTTTAAAGTTTTCAACCCCTTTTTCTTAGGGTTGGGGTGAGTTGAGGAGCAACATTTTATTGGGGTAACTTTCAGTATGCAACCATCTACCTTCAGTCAAAAATTCATATTCTACGCTAAAAGTGCTGGGTTTTCGTCTTTTACTGGACTAGAACTTCCATTGCGTCCACGGCCGTCTTAAAAGATGTTTTGAACCATGTAGAGTAAGAGGGAAAACGTTTGGTACCTGTAAAACAAAGGTCCGCAGGCCCGCGTGTGTCTGCGGTGGCAGTGGCTGGCCAGTGTACGAGACGTCGAACATTTTTTTTTAACAAATTTTTTTTAAACGGCACGCAGCATTACGTCAACAATTTCCATTCTTTTCACTCAAAATTTTGAGCACATCTTTAAAATAACATTCCGACGAGAAATAAGTACGGTATATTTAATGAGATAGATATAACATTAGTTATTAACAAACGATTGGCATTTTTTCTGTCGAAAATTGAATGTTTACTTTCAATCCTTGCAAATTACACAAAAATGCATATTTTAAAAACCCCTACGTATTTCTCTAGTTATGCTCATGTAAATTTATAGAAATTTAAAAAAAATCCGAATGTAAATTTGCGTCAAATATACTGCGTGCCGCAGAGCGTCTCAAATTCAACATGCCTCGCGAGGATGGCTCCAGCGTAATCATTTTGTACAATTTTTAATATACATTTTTTTTGTTCACTTGAAATGATGACTAATAACATCCTTGAATATTATTATCGTCTTACGTGTCTTTCCGCCCAAAAAAAATTGCGGATAATCACTAAATTTTAGACGTTTACAGTGGTGTAAGCCCCTAAAGCTACACTATACCGCATTTTCCGAGGGTACGGGTAAACTGTGGAAACCCGTACCGGTATAGACGGCACCATATTCTTCTGATTCTCTGATGCATAGACTTTAACTGAAGTATTCAGACCAAGGTGTCAGAAGTATTGGGCGTCTGCTCGCTGGTTGATGCGCCAGCTGGTGCACGGCTAAGGGGTCACCACTCTGAGTAGTGGCCGCGCACAATGCTGCTTAAGGGGCCAGTCCACTTTGAAAATTTCAAAAAATCGAAAGCAAGCAAGACTTGAAGAAATCGACGATGATGAGCAATCGGAAGGGATTTTGTACGGTGCAGGAATTGCCGATTGAGTTTAGGTAAGAGTTTTTCATAGTATCAACTTCAAACGGGTTTTTCTCGAAACAATGTTTTCAAAATCTAGCTCCATCGTATCTCTAAAACTAATAAACCCATTCTTTTAAAATTTGAACCACATATTGTAAACACGATTCGCAACAAGATGACTCTCGATGATTCAAAAATTTTGATTTGTACTCTTTTTTTGCGAAAAAACGCGTTTTTTAATACTTTTTTGGTTTTTCATCTGCCATTTTATTATTTTTTGATAAAACTTTATATCCGAGGGTCGTTTTGTAGCTGGTGTCATACTGAATCTAATGGACTTTGATTTTTTTGTTTCAGACAAACCGTTGCCGAGTTGTGATGGAGCCCACCCATTCTTGAGACGTTACGTTAAACTATAGTTTTTGTACTCGAAAATGAATAAAAATGAATAATTTTTTTAAAATGTATTTCAAGACTTTATTTATCAAGCCCAACAACTTTTTAATTCATATCTTTTAGAAAATCCTTAAAATAAAATCGCGAAAATAGCCTTTTTCGTGGCTCCAAAGTGGACTGGCCTTTAACTCGAAGTACCGCCAGAGCCGAACACCAATTACCCATCAACCAGTGTCGGTATTTTAGAAGTACTATTACTTTCGTGTAAATAATCCAAAAGTATCCGATAATCAGTATTTCTTGGTGTTCAAATTTCTCAGGAACCCAATGGTAATGGCCTCGAATGCGAAGAATCATATTTATTTGGTGAAAAAACGTGAAAATCAAAAAGAACATTTTCAAAAATCGTTGAAAAATCTTAAATTTTCGTCAAAAAATTGATATCGATTAGAGTCGGACGATTCGCAACAGCAGTTTCGTTGTGGTAGTCGACACAAAAAAATCAAGCGGGTGCTGGGGTCGTTTTAACCCCCATGTGACCTACAGGTATATTTTTTCGTAAAAAGTGGTATTTTTTCTGCGTGGGATCACTCGATGTAATGTAAGTATGAATATGAGAACGGTAAAAAAATATTCTATCAATTTTATATGAATTACTCCGAAACGCGAATTCTTTGCGACGTACGTCTACTACAATACTAGGTACTTGCAAAACCATAAAACCATTTAGAATGTGCGACAAGCACAGAGTTTCCATCTGTATCGACTGTGGGGGACAAACTTGATTTATTTACGATTTTTTTATATCTTGTATTTTTTAATATATTTTTGTTTTTATGTTTTCTTTTATATCTTCCATATATAATGTGTTTCCACTATGATCTCATAATTTTTCGAGCCGCTGCTGCGAATAAATAGCTCGTTTTTCACGATTATCGTTCTTTTTTTACTCCGGAATGGCTCCCTTCAAATGTCCAAATAAATCCCCTCTCGAAACGGCCACAATGAAGCTATTTTTTTCTCCAATTATTATATCTCAAGAATGTCACCCTAAATTTTTTTTTTCATTGAAAATTGCAAGAGATATGATTTTTAAGTTAAAAAAATCGCTTTTTTCGCGCATTGATGGTTTCCTGATTTTTTTCCGCCATTTTAAATGTTGATTATAATATTATGCTAAAAATGCCGCGTTCTAGAAGATTCAAACTAACATCCTGAATTTTTTAAGCCATTTGGAACAATAGAATCAACGTGACAATCGTTTAAACATGGCTGGGGTCAAACGGACCCCATGCGACCACGAAGTTTCCAGGCCAAGGGTGTGATCTCGAACGGTTAAACGATCCTAAATGGAGGTCGATTTCGGAAAAAAAAAGCATGCCAAAATAAGGACGCAACAGTATTACGATCAAATAGACAAATGTGTTCGTGTTTACGAATATGCTAGTTGACTCGAATAACGAAATTAAGCAGACGAATTTAATCTATGGGACTAAATATTTTTTGATTAAATAATACCAAACACCAGAATTAGCATATCATTTTTGTATCCCTCAATAATGTTAAATGGATCTTGATTCAAATAGATAATTATTTTTTAAATATACCTCTAATAGCAGAAGCCAGTGAAGAAAAATTTGATTGTACGAAGATTTTAGTTAATTTACATTAAAAAAGGGTCAAGTGAAGAAGTCCACTTTATTTTAATAAATGTTTTTTATCAGTAAACTGAAAATTGCCAGAAAGAATTCAACGCGTAGGTGCATCTCTTTCTGCCCTTTTTGTTTTCTCCCTTTCTCTGTCTTTCTCTCTCTCCCTTTCTGTCCGCTGGAACATGCAGCTAAAACGGTCGTCCGAACACACGCGGTTGTACAGGCAAAAGCGCTCGAGGCAGGCTCAGCATTTAATTAGCTCTAGCCACGAGATATAAAAGGGAGGAAAGTTCATTTCCCCCCGAGGTCTGCGCAGCTCCGCCGGTAGCGATTTCTCATGCAGCCTCCACCTCGTGAGCACGTGGTGGTGAAAGGAAAATGCCATAAGCGGCCGGAGAATTAAGAGCAAACCGATGGAAAAGGCGGAGAGGTCGGAAGCAAAAGGGAGAAAGGGATGAGGCAGTCGGAAAAATAAAAACAAACGCACAATGAAAAATAAGTTAGTGTAAATATGTTCGATTTATTGGATTGAAAACTGTATTGTCCTGAGGACTGTTCGTCCTGTGGCAATTACGAAAGAATATTGTCAGTGACTATGCAATTTGTGCTTGACAGCGAAATAATTGCGATCGACGGTAAAATTGATTGAGGCGGGATATACATTTACAACGATCAAAAAATCGATTTATTTTTTTTTCCTTAAACGAAGGAATTATATATGTAGAATATTTTTCTAAAGTTTCAAAGCAAAATTCAAAAAACTTCAAACGTTCCTGCCCGTCAAAGCTGTGCCTCACTACGCCCAGGCGGAAGCGAGAGTGCGGAGGGGCACGCAGAGATGGGCCAAAAGTAATTAAATGAACAACTAACAATTACACTTACTACTGTAATTGATAATTTAATCACTTTGTAACAGATTACTTGAGTAATTAGTTACCACAAGTTCCTAGTGCAATTTAATTCAAATTCTATGTAAAGTTCAAACGCATTTTTGTCAGAACTGCATTTTCGAAATTGACGTGCAGGATTGCTCAAAAACTATTAAGGGGCTATACAAGTGTGAACGCTGAAAATTTGGGTGATTTCGGGAATTTTTTGGAAGAAAGGTACTCAATTAAATGTTTCGGAAAATTGAGAATATATTTGGCTATATTTGACCTGTATTATATAATTTTTTCATATAAAAATATTGAGATCCAAGCGGCTTAGGCCCTGCCTTCGGAGGCGCCAAAAAAAAGTTCCTCCACCACTGAAAAAGGAAAAAATGTCGCTAAACTGGAAGGTATTTCCTGTACAATGACGTAGAATTTTTGAAAAATATCAAAATCTAACAAAATGGCGCAGTTATGAAAAAAGTCTGTTTTTCTTGCCTATAAAGTGGTCGTTTTTTTCAATGCCAAATCGTCAATTTTCATCCAATCAAAAATATCCTACGTCATTGTAGAGTAAATATATTCAAGAGTACTCAGTTCAAATTTTAAGTCAATCGGATAATTGCTCTTTGACTTACAATGTCAGCAAACCTCTTTTTTTTTATTTGTCACTTTTTTTTAAAGGGTCACACTGGTATAGCACACTGGTTAAGCCGATTGAGTTGAAACTTGGGAGAAATATTGATAATATTGCTATGCTCTACTTGACGAAAATTGATATTGAAAAATGAGAAAAAAAACTAGTTTTCTAATCCAAATTTTATAGAAATTTGGCGTGAAATGTTGCTTTTTTGTAGATGCGTGCCATTCTCTTTTTACCGTGACGGAATGAAACAAACAAATTTTTATTTTTTGCATTTTTCAACTCTATTCCATCATAGAATTGATATCAAATTGCTGGTAAAGTCGATTTTCACTTTATCGACTCAGAACGCTCGGTGCGCGCTCTCTAGTACGGCTGCCCGTTGCGCGCCCCTGGCAGCTGTTGGCAACCGCTGTTTTGTTGCTACCGGTTGACGCTTTACCGGTTAGTATTGTATAGTATAGTATAGCAAACTTCAAACGCGTTTTTCTCGAAAGGACTTTCTCACCTGGGGTTGGTGATTTCGAAACAACGGTTTAACCAATAGGGCTAAAATGTTTTAATGTTGTCATCTGGGAACTATACATGTTGTAACTGAATTTTTTTTTAAATTTATTTGCAAATCTAGTCTCTTCTGATGATAAATTAATTTTTAAAAATTGTTTTGCATACTTGAATATACTATTAAGGGGCCAGTCTACTTTGGAGCCACGAAAGCTATTTTCGCGATTTTTTTTGACGATTTGATAAAATATATGAATATTAAAGTTATTGGGCTTGATAAATAAAGACTTGAAATACATTTTTTTTAAATGTATTCATTTTTATTCATTTTTAAGTATAAAAACTATAGTTTAACGTAACGCCTCAAAAATAGGTGGGCTAGGTAGCTCTATCACAACTCGGCAACGGCTTGTCTGGAACAAAAAAATCAAAGTCCATTAGATTCAGTATGAGACCAGCTACAAAATGACCCTCGGATATAAAGTTTTATCAAAAAATAAAAAAAATGGCAGATGAAAAACGAAAAAAGTATTAAAAACGCGTTTTTTCGCAGTTTTTCGCGAAAAAATGATTAAAAATCCAAATTTTAAAACCATCGAGGGTCATCATGCGAATTATGCTTATAATATGTGGTTCAAATTTCAAGAGAATCGGTTCATTAGTTTTAGAGATACGATGGAGCTAGATTTTGAAAACGTTGTTTCGAAAAAAAACGCGTTTGAAGTTTATACTATAAAAAACTCTTACCTAAGCTCAATCGGCAATTCCTGCACCGTACAAAATCCCTTCTGATTGCTCATCATCGTTGATTTTTTCAAGTCTTGCTTGCTTTCGATTTTTTGAAATTTTCAAAGTGGACTGGCCCCTTCAAGTATACCTACAGTTTGATGAATGTAGAATAATGATTTCCTCGTTTACAAAATCCCTCATAATTTCTTAATTTTTACCCGTCTAACTGTATATCCCTTGATTGATTGAATCACCGACATTTTTTTATTTCCCGTGATCCTAGGTGCTTGCGTGCTTTTAAGACCCAATCCCTTTATCTGTCCACCCCACAGTTGTAATTTCATTGCTAACGTTCAATACTGTTATCCAGTCAACAAAGAGGGTGTTCATTACCGATGGTTGTAAATCGTTCAAATTTTTATCCCGTGTACCCGAGGAGATTATAATTAAGGCGTTACCCCCACTTGTGGCGCAAAAAAAGGCCTTTTTCATGATTTTTTTTAAAGAAAACTACAAAACTTTTTTAATCGATCAATATACCATCTTAAAGAACACATCTTGAAGAACTTTTAGTAATTTTTTTATTGAAAAATATTACATTGTTTAGTGGCAAATGGCCGTCAATGAAATAATGTTTTTATATACACGGCTTGCGGTGACCAACATTGCGACGAAGTGGATCATCTGAAAATAAAATGCGGATGGATTTAGTCAAATATAAGTATAAACTAGTATTTAATCGAAGGATTTTAAAAAATATTCATTTTTCACAAAATGGCGGACGGTCAAAGTTAATGGTTCGATTTTAACGAAAAAAACGGCCGTTTTTTGGCTATAAAACGGACATTTTTTTTTTCGAAAAAAAAAATCGAACGATTAAAGACTACATTTTTATGTATTACATAAGCCTGCAAAATTTCAAGAAGATCGGATCATTAGTGTTCGAGTAATCTTGGTCACCGAATTCAGAAATGCCATTTTGAGAAAAACGCGTTTAAAGTTTCTCTTTCAACGCTCTTTCAACGCGGATTCTTCTCTTTCAACGCTCATATCTCAGTCAATTTTGTTCGGATCGCCTTGAAATTTTCAGGACATATTCTCAGATACTTATACTTCAAAAAAAAGCAATAAAAAAAATCGATTTTTTTCAAAATCGCAAGTGAGGGCAACCCCTTAAATAATAAAAAATTCAGATGCTAGAAAGGTATAAATCGTTACAGACGATTATTCACTCAAGACGACTCTCGGGGTAGCAACCACTGGGTCGTAGCGTTATTCTGACACAACAAAAAATCGAAAACGCGCCGAGGTTGAAAAATTAATTTTCCCTCTAACCTTCCACGAAACCCAGACTACGAAATATCTTTTTATCTACCCACATATATACTGTAATAGTTACTTTATCGTCTGTTTTTTGAGCCTCAACGAGAAATTGGACGTCCAGAACATTTCAAACATCCCAGGTGGACCCCTACAGTCTCAATTGAAGCCAAAAAAGTTCTTTTTCGACGATAAGAGCTGTCCAAGAGGCTTGCCATAAACTATTTCAGAGCTGGTCTGAGAATGACGACTCTTTCTCTCCATCTCTTAACTCCTGCTGTCTACCACCCCAACGTGCTTCGTCGTCAGTTTCCTTTTTTGCTCCCTTCGTATTTTCGTTTGTTTTTGCCCGAATAAAAATGCGACGGTTTCCATAATCCGAGACCAGCAGGTGAGAATATTCGCCAGTCCCTCCACCGTCTGCTATCACTTTTTTATCGTTTTCTTTGTAGACGAGCCAACAACAGTTGAATCATTTGTGTGTTTTTCGTCGACGACCCAGACGAGAAGGAGAGCAATCACACGCATATCATAGACCGATAAATTATCGCTCGATCTCATGAAAGATTCAATACCGAAGCTTTGAGAAATGATTCAAGTGGATCGATGAGCGACGCAGAATTTAAGAAATCGAGAGGCAGAGTGGATGGAAATCGGTGCGCGATATCATATAGATCGGATGTAATGTAATCCGTATAAATGAAACGACAGCCGAGATATAATCCTTGGTAGCGTGTGCTTCCACTTTCTTCGTCCTCCCTTTTTCTTCTACTTCCTCTCACTCTGTGTATATATATATGTATATATATATATATATATATATATATATATATATATATATATATATATATATATATATATATATATATATATATATATATATATATATATACATATATATATTCTCTCCTTCACTCACTCCCCGCACCTGCCTTTTCCTTCTCAACCTACCCGGACTGATCGAGCAATTACGTAAATCCTTATCCGGATGAAGGCAAATGGGTGGATGAGATTTATCATATACATACATACACACCTAAGTTTAGCCGATTGTTATATATCTTGTGATCTCGCAAAGCTCTTCTAAGCTTCTAATAGTTTCATTTCATTGTCGCAACAATAAGCCACATACGACTTTCATCAATTCTGCGCTTCGCTTTTCAGTATCAAATTTTTACCCCACTTTTGACTCAAATGTTCACGTCTACTCAATCTAAATCTCAGTCTTCTTTTGATTCGACATTTACGCCGTGGTCAGTCATTCATTCTCTCTTCAGCAGGCACCCTACGGGGCCTTCAGTGCTCCGCTCTACCTGGTCCAGTAAAATTCGAAAGTAAGCACTTTTTAGATATAAATACGCAAAATTGATGTAAGGGTAAATGGATGACGATGAATCGAATGGTGATAATAATTTTGCAATTAAGGCGAAGTAGAAGGTGGCATATGAGTGCGAGAGAGATAGCTGAATTTTTCGAACAGAGATTTCACAGAGATGAATAATATTAAGGGCAAAAGGAAATCATCAAGCTCTGCGTCAGGGAATTCTCCAGAGCCTAATGCTTTGTTTTTCCTAAAAAATTAAACCATCTATGAGAAAATTGGGTTGGAGAATTTGTGAGGTTATGTTGAACTTGTACATACTCTTAACCCCCGAAAAAATGTTTGAAAATGTTAATAAACCGTTTAATTCGGAACCTAATAATTTTGTCGAAAAATATGTCAAACAAAAGTTGTTTAGGACATCCAAGTAAGTAAAAAAGTATTAAACCGTCGTCTTCGTATCTTCGAAAATAAGGGAGAAAAAGACGAATGAAAATTTGTTTGCAAGACAAAATCGCTTTGCAGCCGCAGCACCACTGGGAGAGCAAGGGGCGCAAGATACTCGTTGGAGCGCGTTGCGCGCATGCGTGGCGGAACGATAGAAAGAACCTCATATGAGTGCGAACGGCATAGCCATATAGTGCGGCTCTTTCTGACAGTGATCCTCAACCAGTAATTTTGTCAATGTTTAGTCGTCATTTTTAAATAGTTATATAATAAATAAAAATATATAAAATCTCTAGAAAGTTAGATTAACTCTTACTTAAGCAATATGTAGCAAAAAAACCCGAGATATGTACGAATTTAATATTTTTTATTGTTTGAAACTTCGAGGTTTTCGTTCCCCAATCGAATGGTTTTTCGTTTCTTTCTCCCTTATTTTTGAAGATACGAAGATGGACGTTCGATACTTTTTCACGTACTTTTATGTCCCAGACAATTTTTGTTGGACACATTTTTCGATAAAATTATTAGATTTCGGATCAAACGGTTTTTAAACAATTTTTCTTACTTTACAGCTTACCTTCATGCTTATTGCCTGGACTAAACGTCGATCTCATTGTGTGTCTACTGAATTTCATAATATATAAATGCTGAAAATATTTACGATTTCTTTGCCGAAAGTATTAGAGCCGAAACTCCCTGTACCAATGGAGCAAAGATCACGAGACGATATCGCAATACAATTACCAAATGTTGGAGGAAAGACTAGGAAGACAGAAAAAATCAAAACCATCGAGGGGTGAAAGGTGAAAAAGTTATGGGAAACGAAATGTTGAAAGTTTCAGGGGATGGTAGACTGGACCCTGCTCGCCATCGGGGGAATCGTTTGAATCTGCCCCAACGAGCATCCCCACATAAGTGGGGATGTTCGTTCACACATATATATATACAGGCATACACACGTATATGTAGCTACCCATGTACCATCATCTCGTCTGGATTGGAGAAGAGAGGAAATATCTCCAGAGCTGCGAATAACCCGACGTCGAATCCTCTCTCCCTCTCTGGCTTTCTCCCTTACAGTCGCCAGTATACAATCCCGTATAGGAGAGACAACTCTCTCAGCCGACGTCTCGTCTCTACAGTCGAAGCTTCACCCAAACCGTTTCTCTACGCGCAATTTATTGATCCACGCACGAATCCCCTATAACAGGCGATACAACGGAGCTAAACTGTACTCTCACTCCTGTCACAACGCCACTGCAGCAATTTCTCTCCCTCTTCGCTTCCCTCGTAAAATCGATTTTTGAGCCTTGTAGGGACATTTTTTCTCGTAAGCAACCTTACAATGCATTTTTCTGATAATTCACGATATTTTGGATTTTTCTGATCTTTCACGATATTTTGGATTTTGGATTTTTCTGATATTTCACGATATATTTTGGATTTGGATTTTTTGGGTTTTGGATTTTCCTGATATTTCACGATATTTTTAACGATAAATTGGGGTAGAACCCTTACCTCTAAGGTTGATGATTCATTTCGTTTTTTATTTTCTTATCATGCTCGATATAGTTTTTTTTCACTAAATGTCCTACCCATCGAAAACTGTATGCGATTGCCTCCCAGTCAGTGATAGTATTTCATCGCGGCTAGGCTAGGACACCCATCCAAATATTGGCTGAGGCGAACGCAACATCCGGACACCGACCGCGCGTCTACTATCGTCGGTACATTTTCTACTTAATACATTTATCAATAGTAATCAAAATGCAAGCGGACGTACCAAAGAGTAATTTTCTTCTTACAAATGAATCATGCATTTCGCACAAAATTCCTGTAACACACCAAGATCTCACTCGTATAATTGTAGAGAAACCCCCAATTATTAAAGGAGCTAATTTTCATGATTTTTTTTAAGGGGTCTTCTCACTTTAGATGCTAGAAAAAATGCTATTTTAATGAATTTGTTTGATAGGTTTATATTATAGATATTCATATAAAAGTTGTTGAACTTAATAAATACACTTTTGAAAAACATTAACAAAATTTTTTTTATTTATTCAAGTCACTATTTATAGACGATAAAAGTAGTTAAAAGAATGACCTAAAAAATGGTTGGTCTGCGCTTTTGATGAAATCTCGGAGATACATATGCAAAAGCAACAAAATGCCGATCATTTTTCGAAAATAACCAAAAAACCGTGTTTTTTTTACTGTTTTCGGCAAAAAACAGTAAATATCCGAATTTTAAAAAAACCTTGATAACGTTTGTTTGGGTTACATAAATACACAAAAAAACTTTTTTTTAATGTATTTCGAAAGTGTATTCAATAAATGTAACAACTTTTATATCAATATCTATAATATAAATCAATATCTATAATATAAACCTATCAAAAAAATGCATGCAAGTAGCCTTTTTAGCGTCTAAAGTGAGAAGACCCCTTAAGAAAAATTTCTTCACCATTTTTTAGATTGAGGGTATGTTTTATTACCACTGTTGACAATTACATGGTATTTTTTATTAATCTTTAAAAGTGGCGGAGTTATGGCCCTGTCCTAAACGGGTTGCGGCGGATGATGTCAGTCGGCGTGACTCGTAGCGTCGGCGGGATTAATCTGAACAAAAAACAACGTAGATTTTTCTTTCATTAACTAATACGCAGAATATGAACCCAGAAAAAGTAAGAAATTTTGAATATCGATGAAGTGGTCCGCGCTGACACTAATAGATTAAGTTTTCGAAAAAAAATGATTACATTTTGCAATAAAGAAAAACTTTTTTATTTTCAAAAACATTTAGGGTTATGTTTTAGACGATAAGGTTAGAAAGATTTATGCCAAATTTCATCAGAATCGGTCGATTAGTTTTTAGCTATACGTCACGCCAGTTTTGAAAATACAGTTTAGAAGACCGTGCGATACCTCCGCCATTTTTTAAGATTAATAACAAAAAATACGATGTAACAGCCAAACGTGGTAATTCTGTGGATGAGTGACTTTTTCGAAAAATGAGCCTAAATTTTGTTGTTGCTGTTTTCTCATTTAGTGGGTTATAAATGATATTCGGTCGGGGGAAGCTGAAATTCACCGCCCCCACAAAAGGTTATGGAGTTTTGAAGTTCGCCGAAACACGTGATAAAATAGAGCATTTTTGCACATTTCGACGCCTATATTGGGTTTGTTTGAGTTAAAGTACGGATAAAAGTTGTGGGATTCTGATGTTAGGGAAACACGTGATAAAATGGAGCCCTTTTGAACATTTCGACGCCTATATTGGGTTTGTTTGGGTTTGTTTGGAAACAACATTTTTTGGAAAAAGTCACCCATCTAAACAATTACCCGAAATTCCGTTGTGAAGAGATTTTGATCTCCAAGATGCTCCTCGCTCCGGTCGGCCAGCCAGTCACTACTGATCATAACCTTAACATTGACCGATCAACTGTTTCGAGACATTTACGGAAGCTTGGGATGGTTAACAAGCTTGATGTTTGGGTGCCGCACGAACTGAACGAAAAGAATTTAATGGACTGATTTTCAGCTTGCGATTTGCTGCTCAAACGCCACCAAAACAAATCATTTAGGTAGCGAAAGATTACTGGCGATGAAAAGTGGATTGTCTACAACAATGTCAATCGAAAAAGATCATGGTCGAAGGAGGGGGAACTGCTCAAAAGGTTGCAAAGGCAGGAATGCCCCCGAAGGTCATCTATCTGGTGGGATTGGAAAGGAATCGTATATTATGAGCTGCTGCCACCCATCAAAATGATTGAGTCGCCCAAACACTGCTCACAACTGGCCAAATTAAAGCGATCAATCGATCAGAAGCGGCCCGTATCGACGAATAGGAAGGGCATTGTGTTCGACCAGGGCAACGCTAGACCACACATTTCTCTGGTGACCCAGAAAAAGTTGTTGCAGCTTGGGTGGGATGTTTTGGTGCATCCACCGTATAGTCCGGATCTTGAACCTACAGACTATCACTTGTCCCAAGCGCTACAGAACAATTTGAATAATAAAACCTTCCGGTCCCTGGACGTCTTCAAAAACCACTTGCATGACTTCTATGCACACAGATCTCAGGACTTCTATGAGAGAGAAGAGGGATAATGAATCTCGGAGACAGATGGCAGAAACTAATTGTACAGGATGGAACTTACCTAATTGATTAAATTTATCTTTACCTAATTGATTAAAATTGTTTGTCTTGATAAATATTTTGCGTTTGAAATAGACTCGATTTTCGCTGCGGAATTATGCATAGCCCCAATAGTAATAAAACATCCCCTAAGTCTCAAAAAATGGTGAAGAAATCTTTCCTTTTTAAAACAAATCATGGAAATCATCAAAGTTCCCCTCGCCTAGAAGTAATTCTCCTGAAGGGGTTACGTAAGGTTGAACATTTTTAAAAATCCCTTTTATACTTCATTATCTAATAGTACAATGTGTCTACAATATTCTCCCAAAGTTTTAAGTCAATCGGAGTAAAAGTCTAAAAGAGCAAGCCTTTGGGAATTCCTCCCGTTGGGAAAGACCGGCCGGGAGCGACGCAGGTATATTGCATTTTTCTCAAAGCACTATTTTTTAAGTCGCTTGACACGATTTCTCAAAAACCAATTCACCGACCATATAAAAAATGTTCAGACTTCTTCAAAATAGCATTGACTAGTGATTGAACGGAGGTTTTTTTTCGATTACAACTAATTTTACAAGGCTATACGTAGTGTAATTTCTACCAAATTTCGCGAGCTATACTTATCTACTGACAGAAAAAAAATTGTTTTTTTAATTTCAGATAAAGCTATCATGAGTCATTCTGACCACCACGAGGAGACTTTTTTTCAGGGTCTCCGGAAACCAGGTCCCACCGGCTGAATTTCCCAAATTTTTGGATGAATTTTTTTAAATATTGTTGAAATCTCGCTCTTTCATGGGCTAAACATTTGGAATAAAACAATTCATATATTAGGACTTGGAATTAATTCGTAGCGTTTTTTAATGAAAAAAAAAAATTTACTCTAAATTAAAATAAAAAAATACATTAATAAAAGTATTGCCCCTCGCTTTCCACTACTTTTGACCATCTTTCGGGCAGAATACGATTACCGTGTCGGAAGAAAGCCCCGCCTTTAGATGCAATCCACGAATCGACCCATTTTTGACAATCTTCGTAAAAAGTGAACTTCTGCTCAGACAGGCTATGAGCCATCGAACGAAACAAATGATAATCAGAACGAGCAATATTTGGAGAATACGGCGGGTGGGGTAGAACTTCCCATTTAAGTGTTCCTAAATATGTTTGTACCGGTTTTGCGAGTTGCGGACGAGCATTGTCGTGCAGCAAAATGACTTTGTCGTGTCTTTCGGAGCATTGCGGCCGTTTTTCTTTCAGTGCAGGGCTAAAGCGCATCAATTGCAGTCGGCAGCGATCGCCAGTTATGGTTTCATTCGGTTTCAGCAGTTCATAATAAATCCCACCCCTGTGATCCCACTAAATACAGAGCAGGAGCTTAGACCCATGGATATTTGGCTTTGACACTGATGTTGATGGTTGGCCGGGCTTAAGAGGAGGGTAGGGCTTTCAGCGTGAAAAAAAAAACACTTTTTTGCGAATTTTTTTCATCTATATGGATAGGGTAAATTTATTAAAACCTTTTGTACATTGTTAAGTGTCATTTCAAGAACATTCCGTGAAATTTGTTCGCGAAAATATCCACAAACAAGCCGGTGCCGCGTTTTTTCTCGAAACCACTTTTTCAAAGTCCGTGTTCACTGCCATTTGAAAACTACATGACCGATTTATTTCAAACTTGGTACACACTTTCTACATATAAAATACCTCCCCCCAACAGTTAGTTTGAGATTTTTTTACATTGAGGAGGTTTTTCACCCTCAAAATGGCGGAATTTTTCGTGAAAAATAGCACTTCTCACTTTACATGACCACCAAAAATTTGGAAATGAAAAAAAAATTATCACAGACCGTTGGGGGGAGGATTTGATGATACTTTGACTAAATTTTAATGGTACTTGATTTCAGATAATTTCTAGCTGAGATACAGTGAACAGCGCAGATCGTGTTTTTCCAAAGGTGTTCTTGGAAAAGCTTTGTCACCGGCTTGTTTGTGGATATGTTCGCGTACAAATTTCACGGAATGTTCTTGAAATGACACTCAACAATGTACAAAAGGTTTCAATAAATTTACTCTATCCATATGGATGAAAAAAAATCGCAAAAAAGTGTTTTTTTCCACGCTGAAACACCTACCCTTCCCTTAACCCATGACTTTCTGCACTTCGGATTGTCGTAATGAATCCATTTTACATCACCAGTGACAATTCGATGCAAAAACCTTTTTTCCCCCTGTTGAAGCAGCAGTTCACATGTCAAAAGACGCCTCTCAATGTCCCTTGGTTTCGATTCATATGGGACCCAATGTCCTTCCTTTTGGATCATGCCCGAACTTTTAAGGCATTTTCCTACCGTTGATAAGTCAACTCCCAATGATGAAGACAATTCTTAAAGTGTTTGAGATGAGTCTTCATTGAGCAATGCCTCCAACTCATTATCTTCAATTTTTTTCGGCTGGCCAGGTCGCTCCTTGTCATCCAAATCGAAATCACCAGCTTTAAAACGTGCAAACTACTTCCGTCACGTTTGCTCAGATAGAGCATGTTCACCATAGACTTCCACTAAAATACGATGAGCTTCAGCATCACTTTTGTTCGTGTTGAAGTAATGAAGTAAAACTCCCCGCAAAAACACTTTATTCGGCACAAATGTTGACATATTCAATAAATTATAAAGTGTTGTTACTTACGATTCAAAAAGAGGTTATGTACAGCAAATGACATTCAATGATGGCTGTTTCACGATGAATACATTAATGTCGGTAACAACGAAATACTGTACTACCTACGCCATCTCTTGTGAAACGCTGCGAATTAATTCCAACACCTAATATTATATTTTTTTAAAGACAGAGCATTTTTTTGCTTCGAAACCCACGTGATTCTTTAATCACGTCCACCAGCTGTGGATATCAGATAAAAATTCATCGCTCGTTGCACACCCGTGACACATCAAGAACGAATATCCGCAAGAGCCCAGACCCTCGAACGGGACGTCAAAGTTTCAACGATATGAAGCGCTGCACGCTTAAGGTCAAAAACCGATAGGAAAGTACGAGCGAGGCCTGACGTTCGACCCTCCTGGCGAATTGGTTCTAGGGTAGGAGTGCTCTCGTTAGGATAATTAGAATTTTCAATAGCGCCACCCTGACGATGTTGACTGCGGGGCGAGTATTCAGGGGACGTCTCGTCTCGAGGATTAGCGATGTGCACAATGAGCAACGAAAAAAGAAGCGGCGGAACATTCTCAAAGAAGGACAAGGGGGGGACGCTGATGCCGTTGGGACAGGGCAAAGCTGTGCTTGCGAGGCCTCGTATATTTTCTTTTATCGCGAAGCGAGAGGGCGAATGGGGACTCGCTATCAGAGGGAGAGAAAGAGAGGGCGAGAAGCAAGAGCTTTATTTATAAGCCAGAGGGGTAATATAGCCGAAGCGGGTGTAAGAAAGTTGCGGTTGACGTGAAGTATGAGAGTATAAAGGTGTACGTAGCGCGCGCGACCAGACCAAAGAGGAGGAAAATAAAGAAGAGTCGGCAGCAGCGGCAGCAAAGTGGAGCTTGTAAAAATACGTCCGGGGCTTAATATAGCAGTAGCTTACAATTTATTCAAATATATGCTAACCGACATTATGGACGTTCTCCATTCAAATTGACGTTAAATCATATCGTCCGACAATTTACATGGACAAGAGTCCGAGAGAGAAAGAGAGAGAGAGAGAGTTGGAAGAGCCAAAGTTCATTAACAAGAGAAATAGACAGAGAGGGAAAGAACAGAGGGAAACGTATAACGACTGGGCTCCAGGATAGACGCGGCGGCGAGCATCGATTCGCGCTCTTTATTATCAGTTTTCCATTAACGAGAAGAACGCCAAGTGGATGAGAGAAAAAATAAAACGTGAAGAAAAAAGACCCGATCCGATGCTTCGACTATGCAGACTCCACTGCCGCACTCATCGGACGTATACCTACGATTGATCGATGCAATTCGATACTCTGGCAAATCCCTTAATATATATACGCCCCCAATCACCTTGAGTGCTTCCGCTGAAGGCTTGCATTTGAAAAAAACTGTCGGAAAACTTTTGTTTCCGTTTCAAAATACTGTGAATGCCTTCGATTGGAATTTTATCAGTTTATTATAAATGAGACAAGTGCAAACAGTGGTGATGCATAGAGTGATAATCGATCATTTTGGATACTTGGATATGTACATATGTACAGGGAAAGGCCATATTGGACCAGCTGTATCGATGGAGTAGGGTAAGTCCGGGGTAATTGGCCACAGTTTTTCCAACGATCCGTCAAAATAAAAGTACAGACGTTTCTTAAGGGGTTATGTACCTTTGAGATTTTCGAATTTCGATTTTTTTTTCGTAATGTAGATATATTTAAGTACACACACAGAAAATTTCCTGTCAATCCGGTGAGTATTCTCGAAGGTACACGCACATTTGTAATGACGTGTGAGAACGTTCGCAAGTGCTTTTGAAACTTTAAACGCGTTGTCTCAAAACTGTGTTTTCAAAGTCGGTGAGCAAGATTTCTCGGAAACGGCTGAACCGAGCAGTCTCAAATTTTAACACAATCTTTTCAAGTATATTTTTTTAGTAATTAATCGAAGGTTTTTTCTCACCAATAAACATTTTCCATTTTATAAATAATTTAAGGCCTAAATTTTTGTCAAAAATTTATTTTTTTGAGAAGCCGCCATTTTGTCAAAAAATGTGATTTTGGTTATTACTTCGATCAATTACAAGATAATCCATTATATTAACGAAATATTGTGGTTTTTTTCATTTTGGATGATCCAGTCTAGAGATATCGTGCTCACCGCAAGACGCCTTTTTTTAGAGGTGCTTCCGAAGATCAATTATAGCAGCTTTCAAAATAATTATTTTTTAAAATAAAAAATGTTGAAATACAGTTAAAAGTTACCATAATATGTGTACAAATTTTTACGTTAATAGGTTTAAAGGTCTTCGAAAGAAAAATTCTTGGAAAATCGATCTTTTTGGGCCTCTTGACTGTGTATAACCCCTTAACTTATCTTCATTTGTAATTGAACTTTGAACATTTAACTTTAAGATAATTAACGAAATAAAAACAAACTCCTGTCAGATCAACTTTAAAATTAATTTTTTTTTAAATCCCAATTGCCTATCTCTCCCTGAGTATCCGGGTGTGATGGCCAGTTACCCAGCATTGTGCTTTCGGTTTTCTCTTCGGTTTTATGTTTTGATTGTTAATTATTTTTTCTTTTGGCCACATCTAAAACACATGTAATCGAAATCAGTATAATTTTTGTGTACCCAAAGTTGGCACACTATCCACTGAAGCCAGTCTTCGATGAGACAAGTTTCATAATAATTTTCTTCGCAACGTTTTTGGTCATTGTTCTTATATCGTATTTCTAATCTTTCACAGCAATAATGGCTGGTTTTAATAATTCTTGAGTCCAGCTCCCTCGTAGAGCGATTACTTTTCTCTTGTACCCATTAGGCATCTAACACAAATGTAGAAAAAATGAATTATTTCAACACGTTACAACTAAAGACTATGGCCATCATGCACCGACTGTACGTAGCCTTCTCTCCTTATCTCCCAGGAGAGATGGCCACATCTAAAATGTAACCAAGAAGAAACAATACATGCGAAATATTGAGGTTATAACTATTCAAGAAATACGAAAGTAACCATTACTTTTACAAAATATCATCACCACAATGTAAAACGTAAAACCGTAAAAAAAATTAGCAGTGGACAGAATAATTGAAAAGGATTTTACTTACTTAACATTTTTGTTGTCAAACTTTTGCTCGTTCACTCACACCTGCGCACGACGCGAAGCGAATTAAGCAGTAACAGGTGAAATCTAGTGCGCGGTTCTATGAAACATTTCTATTGGCCAACTCCCCTGGAATTACCCTATCAATTGTCAGCATATCAGGATCTTCTGAGGACAGGCCGGCTATTTCTTTCGGAATTACATTTTTATAAACATGCTCACATTCATCTAAAGGTGAGGGTGAAGAAATTGAGGTATACACAATGTTAAAAATTCGGACGCGGATCTCAAAGTTGCATGGCTTCAAAATAACCCTCCCTCAAATATATTTTCGCATACACTTCGATCGATAGATTCGAGCAGAATTCTCAAGGGATTTTCAACCGAGCAATCTACGTGAGCATTACTAATATATATGTGGGGGCATCATAATGGCTATGAAAATTGGTGAATTCTTGCCATTGGCAAGATACGAAACTAGGAAACGATTGTGCAGCGAGTGTGGGAGTGGGAAAGTGGCAATAGGAGAGAGAGAGAGGGAGAGAAAGAGAGAGAGAGAGAGAGAGAGAGAGAGAGAGAGAGGAGAATTGGGAGTTTCGCAATCGCAGAACGACGTTACGTTACGAATTAAGTGGCGGCTCTTGAACTCTAATTGCCTCACAGCTAGCCGGTTCCATTAGAGATTTAAATATTGATTTCGGGAGGCCTCTCTCGCAGCAATGTAACCATGCCCAGCCCGGTAATGGAATCTCAAAATCGAACTGAGTTGCGAAATGGGAGTTGGGCTTTGGCCATTTCCCTATGACCCATAGACGGCGGAGGTCCAAGGCGACGTACATGTATATATACATACACATACGTGCGTGCGGGCGCGCGCACGTGTGTGTGGGTGTGTGTGTGTGTAGCGCGATATCCACTTGGATTCCAATGTGGACTCCCTACGTGCGACGTCCCTATCAAGTCCATATAGAAATGGACTTGTGTGTGTGTGTGTGTGTGTGTGTGTGTGTGTGTGTGTGTGCATGTGTGTGTGTGTGGCTAGGAATACATGGTTACCAGTTGTACTTATGGCAGTACCTATTGTACAATTGTACCTATTAAAATTGTTATGTATGCAAAATTTATGATTATATTTAAAAATTATACTTTATTGGTGGAGCGGTTACAAGCAGGACATTGTTATTTTCCGTAAGCATATTCATAAACTTAAAATGTGTCCACGAAATTATTGATATTATTATAACAATGACGACAGTTTTTTTTTTCGTTTGTGTGATTACCGCTTATGAACAATTAGCATCTACAGCATAAATCTACACTTTGCATTTCTTCGAGGTTCATTGAAAAAAAAATGCATGAACCGTCATTTTACTCAACTGGTGTCACATCCGGAAGCGACGCGAGCATAATGTTTTTGTTTCCCTCTTTGTTACCTACGCCTAGCGCAATAACACGGGATGAGGGTAAAAAGGGGTAGTGCGTGGAAAAGAATAGAATTAAGGAGTTGACGCGATATTTCGGTATTGAGGAATAATTCGACAAGCTCATATAAATTTAACCGACGTTTTATTACAAATGGATAGTCAGATTTGAATGTGAATTAATAATAACAGAAGAGTAAAGGAATAATACAGAAAAATAACAGAATGATGTGGTTCGCTTACATTTGTCGGTGTGCGTAGCTGTGTGTGTGTTCGCTCGTTAAGGGGTTAGGCCACAGTAACGAATATAAAATCATGTGTGAATTTAACATTTTTTTTCGTATGAAAAAGTGATTCACTCATAAATTTGATTACACATCTATTTAGTATGAATATAAAGCTGTTAGAAAAAATATTTTTTTATTTTCGATGTACAAAATGACCGGCTACTTTTATTGTCTTTTGTTATCTTTTTTTTAGGCGCTCCGCGGCGTCACATTTAGCATCCACAGTTTTTTACCTAGAACAAAAAACAAAAATTCTCGTCAATCTACATTAGAATCCCTAGAGAAGTACGTACGGAATTTAAAAAATATTGTTTTATTAAAAATTTGTAGGTATTTGAGCTTAAGAAACGAATTTTCAGTGAAAAATTTCGTTCCAACTGCTCATAAACTGCTCATAAAATGAAAAGTTTTCGATTAATCAGAAATTCCGTACGTACGTATCGAGTGAAAATTGTTGAAGTTATTTCTCACGCCAATTTGAAAAAAGCTGTTTCCAGAAGTTTCGAGTAGTCGGCCATTTTCTACATAGAAGAAAAAAAATATATGTTTTCTAACAGCTTGATATTCATGCTAAATAGATGTGTAATTAATTTTATGAGTGAATCACTTTTTCATACGAAAACAAAATTGTTAAATTCGCACATGATTATATACCCGTTACTGTGGCCTAGCCCCTCAAGATATCGGTAGACACTCTTATGAATATGGGCCTTTGCTCGTGGCCAGATGCGCTTGATGTTGGAGTAGGTCGGTGACACGCGCACAAGATTTTCGGCCGGCGTAAATATAAATATATATATGGACGGCAAGAGCCACTTGAAGCTCTGTGCGATCTTAGAGCACGGGAAACGGATTCGACCTTTTTACGCGAACTGTGGGTCGAAGTTATACATTTAATGAATTCGAACGAAAGACTTGCGATGAGATTGTTCGTACGTAGATTGGAATTCAGACACGATAAAGGAACTTGATTCGAAGTTGATTCACGGGAGATTGAGCTCTGAGTCCGATGGATGCTGTCGGAAGACTTAGGTTGACACTCGATGGAAGAACTTGGTTCCTGTACCATCAAAAACAACGTGTGAAGAGCGGTTCAAGCGGTTCAGAAGTGGCGATTTTGAGACTGGGGACAAGGAGCGCTCGGGAAGACCGCAAACATTTGCGGACGTCGATCTGCAAGCGTTATTGGATGAAGATGACACTCAAACAGAAGATCCACTTGCATTAGATGTGACTCAGCAATGTCTTTCGAAACGTTTGCACGCCATGGGAAAAATTCATAAGGAAGGAAAGTGGGTGCCGCATGAGTTGACTGACAAGGAACATCCCTCAGGTGTCCGCCTCCGATTTTGTTGAAACTTATATATGTGATAGAGCATCGAAAACTTTGAGACACGTATTTTTTTTATCGGCGGAAAAACGGATTTAAGGGGGGAAACCGCCCCTCAAAGAAAGGCGTGTCGAGGGGTGATTTTGCAGTTTCACCCAGAAGCAATCCACCGATCTGAATGAAACAAAAACGAAAATTCTTCTAATGAAAAGCGATGAAAAATCCACTATGAAAATGTTAAGAAAAAATTAAATTAGGGGGTAAACTACCCCTCAATTTGCCTTTTTTCACTCCACACTTAAGAGGATTGTATGCAATTTAATAAAACAGGTATCGTTTTGAAGGGCAATTAAAATTGAAGTTGACTGGTTTTTGCGTTTTGGCGGCATAGCAAATTTAAGGGGGTAAACCACCCCTAACATAAATTTATTTATCATGATCGTTTTTTCTGTGTTTAAAGTATGTCCGCTGATTTTAAATATTTCTTTAAGCTACAATTTAATGTTTTATCATATTTCAAAATTATTACATTCGCCTTAAGGGGTAGCTACCTCTCTGACGAGAAACATCATTGAAGTATCCGCTTTCGATTTCTTTGGAACTCACATATGTGGTAAAGCATTGCAAACTATTAAACATGTTTTTTTTTGTATCGGCAGAAAAACGGTGTTAGGGGATGAAACCACCTCTCAAAGTTTCTCCCACAAACAGTCCACCGATCTAAATGAAACAAAATCGAAAATTCCTCTAATATAACCACGCTTAAGAGGGTTGTATGAGAATTAATAAAACAGGTATCATTTTGAAGGGGAATCAAAATTCAAGTTGACGCATTTTTGCGTTTCAGCGGGACAGCAAATTTAAGGGAGTAAACCACCCCTGACATAAATTTGTTCATCACCGTCGTGTTTTCTGTGTTTAACATGTATCCGCGGATTCAAAATATTCTCCCGCGTTTTTAAATTATAACGTTTTTAAATTTTTATATTTCTAGGGTAAACTACCCCCTCTAATTACTTCTCGTTTGAAGTTTCGCGAAAGGTTTCACGAATTTCGTTAAAACTGTTTTCATTTCATCGGTACTATCAATTTTATGTTTGTGTGAGCAGGCATATTCGTTTTGAGTTTTAGGAGCGGTACTTTGGGAGTGGGTACCTGGGGCTACCCCTTACTCATAATACTCATATTTTCGTGTCGAAACGCTTCCGATTTTAATATGCACGTCCATTAAGCTTCTCCATAAGAATAAACATACACTTCTACTATATCATTAATTATAATCATTTCCAGAATTAGTTATAAGGCTCACTTCGTATATTTCGGAACGATGATGCGCCGGGATCAAGCGATAATATAGCCAGTGACGTAGTTTTGTGGAGGAATGTATATTTTTATTATTTTACCGTTTATTTACTTAAGGGGGAAGCCTGCTTTAGAGGCTTCAAAAAATCGATTTTTTCGAGGATTTTTTTGGGAAGGAAAGAAATATTCGATTGAAACGAAACTTTCAGGTTTTATTGTTATATATTTCAACAGTCTTCTCAAATTTTTTCATTAAAATATATGTCATATTAGGCCTGGTACAAGCATTTCGCCGAGGCGCCTCGAGTGTTCATGTGTCGTGCGGCGGGAAAGATAGGGAAAAAACTAAACGTCCTATCGAAACGAGACAAAATTCATTGTATTCGGGATTAAATTCTCTTCTACTTGAACCTAAAAAACCTTAAGAAAGTTATGATTAACCCACTTTTTAAACAATCTAAAGTGAATTTTTTTTTCCAAAAAAATGATTTTTTTTTAATTTGCGAAAAATTGTTGAATTTCTCACTTTTTGTTGAATTTTCTTGGTTTAACTAGAAGCTATACTATTGAAAATAATTTTTTTTTTGGGTTTTTTGTTTCAGATGGAAATTGCGACCTGCATCTTTCCCGCCGCACGACACATACACACTCGAGGCGCCTCGGCGAAATGCTTGTACCAGGCATAATATGACATACATTTTAATGAAAAAATTTGAGAAGACTGTTGAAATATATAACAATAAAACCTGAACGTTTCGTTTCAATCGAATATTTCTTTCCTTCCCAAAAAAATCCTCGAAAAAATCGATTTTTTGAAGCCTCTAAAGCAGGCTTCCCCTATAAACATATTTATGAAACTGAGGGTTTTATAGTAGGTTAACGAACATGTTTTTAATATATTTTGACACATTTCATTTAGGAATCATATCAGCTGATTTAATTAATAGTACTTGTGAAAAGTATCGCAGTCATATGCCGTCAAATCATTTTCTCGTGACATATACTTTTTTTCATATGATAACTATCAACAATCATGACTCATAATTCCTGCAATAATGATAGTCGTAAAAAAATGCTTTAAACACAACGACTTTTTGCACCATGCACATCTGATAATGGCGAAATTATTGCAACCGGGTATTTCACAATGTGTGTTCGATTCACCAAAACCAAAGGTAACAGGATTTTCAAAATCTTCCGGTTTTTAGATATATAATTACTTTTATACCATGAATATTTGAAAAGATTAGAATACCGCGGTGATGAGAGTTGATTGTGTGTAAGTGATTGCAGTTTAATTATATTATTCCTCAAGTGCAAATTCATTTCAGATTTTAATAATATTAGACTGTCTGAAAAATGTCGGACGAAATTTTTCCACACTCTGAATCCAAATACATCGAGCGGCTGAATTTTTTCAGTTGTACCTTTTGGAATAATCATTGGGATTATCTTCTTATCACGAGGTGTCGCTTCATGAACAACCTTACCACTCCAGAAGTCTATCAATAATACGCTGTCTCCCGACGTTAGGAAAGAAAACCTTTTCCAACCAGGTTTTGAAATACTCTATTAACACAAAACACATTCGATATTTAAAAAAAATACTAATATTGACATCAATTACATTTCCAGAAGTAAGTTTTCCAGATTTGGATGCTAATACAAAGACGTTTTCTGCTTGAAATAGCGCTTTCTCTACTCGTGGTCCGAATTCACCCTTCGTCTCCTTTGAAACGATGAAAAGTGGGGAAAGTAATTTCCCCTCAGCGCTTATAGTAGGCTGAATCGTATAGCTGTGAGTTATTGAAGAAACTGACTATACAACACATTCAACTTTCTTTTCTCCTTCCGTTGCAAGAGTTCGCGACGAATGAATTTCCACATGAAAACCGCTTTGATCCGAATTATACACATTTTCCGTTCCATACTTTTTTATCAGTGGTGCAACATCGGCGACAAATTTTCCTGCATTTTTCCGTAGAGGTTCTTCTTCTCCCGTAGTTTTGCGCGTTACGAATTTATTGATTTTTCTGCATACAATGCGATGCTGTTTTTTTAAATTCCATAGCCAATTATGAGAGGCCTTAAATCGCACATCATTGAAACCTATCTTCTTTTGGGCTTGTAGCGCCCACTTCTGAAGATCAATATCATGTATAATGACACCAACATCTAGAGCAGTTTTCATATTCTTCAATGTATATTCAGAAATTTGCGCTAGCTTTTCTTTATAAGTACCGCCTTTATTCAGCTGATGTTCCCAGCGCCGCAATTGTCTTTCATACTTGACAGATTTGTATTTGTGTTGGACGGTTTTGAGGCTACAGTTTTTTGTCTTACCAGACCTCCAGTATTGAACTGCTTTATTTTCGTAATCGTAGTTCACCTCATCATCACTGGAACAGGCGTCAGAATCACTATCACCAGTATCCTTTTGCCATACGGTATCTTCTACAGCATTGGCTTCGCACTGTTTAAGTGGTTCTTGAAAAGCGCGCGTTTCTTCCTCTATCATTTCAACTCCATTATAGTCTAGCATCGAACTGATCAAAATTTGTTCAAAACTGTCCGCAAGTTCAATTTCCGCGTTGTTAACCGGCGTTTGTGAAATATCCATAGCTTCAAATGTAGCTAGTAGAAGTTTGATAACGTTTATTGGGATGACTTTCATGACTGATGAAATTTGTATTTTCCAACACACAGTATGCTGTTTGTGGCTCACTTCAACGTGAAATGGAAGAATCCGAATGCTAACCGTCTTATAAAACAAGCGATAAAACTGCAAGCTATTGACAACTTGAACTGCCAGAGGCTAATCACACATTACCCGGAAATGTAAACACATTATCGGGTAATGTATGATTAACGTCTTGCCATTCAAGATGACAATAGCTTGCAGTTTAATATTTGCGCAGTGTAAAAATGCTGCGTAGAATACAAATTTTGCGCAAATATCATTATCGCGTCATGACGCGATAAGAATATTCGCGCTGGAAGAATTAATTACTGCCGTTAGTCGAGAAAAGTTGATACGTAGGCAAATAAACATCGGTCTGTTTGTTGATTGTATAACTTCATACACAGAGATAAAAGATTTCCGAACGGGAGCATTTTGGATAATTACGCATTTAAGAATCGAAGCGTAAACATTTATCTGCATATGATTTTTTTTTACGCGGAATAAAAAAAACGAACAAACCAAATATATTTATATATACCATTTGAATTTTATTAATAGTATCGTTAATATATTTTTGTTACTGCATTGCACCTTTGCATGGGAGATGCTTTCATCAAAACTTTTGAATTAGAGAAAAAAACATTTCGATACGAAAATATAATTATGACAATATGAAAATATGAGTCTTATGAGTAAGGGGTAGCCCCGGGTCCCCACTCCCAAAGTACCGCTCCTAAAACTCAAAACGAATATGCCTGCAGACACAAACATAAAATTGATATTACCGATGAAATGAAAACAGTTTTCCCCTAACGCAAACAAACCCCTAACAAATTTATGTTAGGGGTGGTTTACCCCCACAAATTTGCTGTCCCACTGAAACGCAAAAACGCGTCAACTTGAATTTTGATTCCCCTTCAAAATCATACCTGCTTTATTAATTTTCATAGAACCCTCTTGAGCGTGGGGTGAAAAACGGCAAATAGAGGGGTGGTTTACCCTTTAATTATATTTCTAATCAACACTCTTGTAGTGGATTTTTCATCGCTTAATATTAGAGGAATTTTCGATTTTGTTGCATTCAGATCGGTGAACTGCTTGTGGGAGAAACTTTGAGGGGTGGTTTCGTCCCCTAACACCGTTTTTCTGCCGATACAAAAAAAAACATGTTCAATAGTTTGCAATGCTTTACCACATATATGAGTTTCAACGAAATCGAAAGCGGATACTTCAATGATGTTTCTCGTCAGAGGGGTTCAAAATGATACCTCTTTTATTAATTTTTATACAACCCTCTTAAGCGTGGGGTGCAAAACGGCAAATGGAGGGGTGGTTTACCTCTTAATTATATTTCTAATCAACACTCTTGTAGTGGATTTTTCATCGCTTAATATTAAAGGAATTTTCGATTTTGTTTCATTCAGATCGGTGGACTGCTTGTGGGAAAAACTTTGAGGGGTGGTTTCATCCCCCAACACCGTTTTTCTGCCGATACAAAAAAAAACATGTTTAATAGTTTGCAATGCTTTAGCACATATATGAGTTTCAACGAAATCGAAAGCGGATACTTCAATGATGTTCCTCGTCAGAGGGGTAGTTACCCCTTAAGACGAGTGTAATAATTTTGAAATATGATAAAACATTAAATTTTAGCTTATAGAAATATTTAAAATCAGCGTATATATTTTAAACACAGAAAAAACGATCATGATAAATAAATTTCTGTTAGGGGTGGTTTACCCCCTTAAATTTGCTATGCCGCCAGAACGCAAAAAGCCCGTCAACTTTAATTTTAATTGCCCTTCAAAATGATACCTGCTTTATTAATTTGCATACAACCCTCTTAAGTGTGGGGTGAAAAAAGGCAAATTGAGGGGTGGTTTATCCCCTAATTTAATTTTTTCTTAACATTTTCATAGTGGATTTTTCATCGCTTTTCATTAGAAGAATTTTCGTTTTTGTTTCATTAAGATCGGTGGATTGCTTCTGGGTGAAACTGCAAAATCACCCCTCGACACGCCTTTCTTTGAGGGGCGGTTTCCCCCCTTAAATCCGTTTTTCCGACGATAAAAAAAATACGTGTCTCAAAGTTTTCGATGCTCTATCACATGTATGAGTTTCAACCAAATCGGAGGCGGACACCTGAGGGATGTTCCTTGTGAGAGACAAATGAAAAATCGAAGAGCCACTTCCGAAAATTTGCTTTTGCGGCAGAACAGGAAGAGTTTCCTGCATCGAATTGTTACTGGCGATGAAAAATGGATATATTTCGAGAATCCCAAACGCAGAAAAGCGTGGCTTTCACTTGGCAAAGCGGCAACATCGACGGCACGGCCAAATCGCTTCGGAAAAAAGACAATGCTCTGCGTTTGGTGGGACCAGAAAGGAATCGTATACTAGGAGCTGCTGAAACCGGGCGAAACTGTCAATGGGCATCGCTGCGGACAACAACTAATCAATTTAAACCACGCATTGGTCGAAAAACGGCCAGAATGGGACACGAGACACGAACGTGTGATATTGCAACACGCCAACGCTCCATGCCATCGCAGTTCCATCGTCCAGGACATCATAAAAATACTCAAGTTATACATTTAAGGCGTTACCCTCACTTGTAGCGCAAAAAAAGGCCTTTTTCATGAATTTTTTTAAAGAAAACTACAAAACTTTTTTAATCGATCAATATACCATCTTAAAGAACACATCTTGAAGAACTTTCAGTAATTTTTTTATTGAAAAATATTAGATTGTTTAGTGGCAAATGGCCGTCAATGAAATAATGTTTTTATATACACGGTTTGCGGTGACCAAGATTGCGGCGAAGTGGATCATCTGAAAAAAAAATGCGGATGGATTTAGTCAAATATAAGTATAAACTAGTCTTTAATCGAAGGATTTTAAAAAATATTCATTTTTCACAAAATGGCGGACAGTCAAAGTTAATAGTTCGATTTTAACGAAAAAAAACGGCCGTTTTCTGGCTATAAAACGACCATTTTTTTTTCGAAAAAAAAAATCGAACGATTAAAGACTTCATTTTTATGTATTAAATAAGCCTGCAAAATTTCAAGAAGATCGGTTCATTAGTGTTCGAGTAATCTTGGTCACCGACTTCAGAAATGCCATTTTGAGAAAAACGCGTTTGAAGTTTCTCTTTCAACGCTCTTTCAACGCGGATTCTTCTCTTTCAACGCTCATATCTCAGTCAATTTTGTTCGGATCGACTTGAAATTTTCAGGACATATTCTCCAATACTTATACTTAAAAAAAATGCAATAAAAAAATCGTTTTTTTCATAATCGCAAGTGGGGATAACCCCTTAATGAATTGAAACGAAAGACTTGCAATAAGATTTTTCGTACGTGGATTGGAATTCACGCACGATAAAGGAACTTCATTCGAAGTTGATTCACGGGAGATTGAGCTCTGAGTCCGATGGGTGCTGTCGGAAGACTTAGATTGAGACTCGATAGAAGAACTTGGTTCGATGGTAGTTCACCGGAGACTGGGATTGAGACTCTATAGAAGAACTTGATTTGATGGTAGTTGACGGGAGACGGGGATTGAGACTCGATAGAAGAACTTGGTTCGATGGTAGTTGACGGGAGACGGGGATTGAGACTCGATAGAAGAACTTGATTCGATGGTATTTGACGGGAGACTGGGATTGAGCAAGGAAATCTTTCTTGATATGAAAATTACGAGGAGTTCAATGGTGGGAGAAGGAACCTTAGGGATAGTGCGGTTTTGGTCATCCAGTTCTTCAGGGATTGGTCCATTGGTCGTGAATATATCGGTTAATTAGCGTGATTGGTCGCGGTATGGTGTCCGAGTAAGTTACAGATTCGCTAGGCACGTTCGTGGCCTTATTCCAGGGCATCGGTTCCGACTAATATGCGTATGAAGAGAAGGAGACCTTTGTCCCGTGTTTCGGCGAAAAATCGCATGGAATATAGAGTTCGATATCAGAGACCCAAGCATTCGCATGGTTTGTGTTATGTGAATTTATGGCTATGGTAACTTCTCATATCGAGAGGTTTATATATCGGATCACGCTGCGAGATCGAATGTCTTATTTTTTAGTCAGAGTCATAAATTCGTCGCAGCCGTCTAGTCTATGCATATATCGATATGGGTTGAATATGCGTGCGAAACGTACGCACGTTCCTTTTTATGCTGTTGTTTGTCGTATTCTTAGATTTATGCATTTAAGGGGTTACCCCCACTTGCGATTTTGAAAAAATCGATTTTTTTATTGCATTTTTTTGAAGTATAAGTATCTGAGAATATGTCCTGAAAATTTCAAGTCGATCCGAACAAAATTGACTGAGATATGAGCGTTGAAAGAGCGTTGAAAGAGAAACTTTAAACGCGTTTTTCTCAAAATGGCATTTCTGAAGTCGGTGACCAAGATTACTCGAACACTAATGAACCGACCTTCTTGAAATTTTGCAGGCTTATTTAATACATAAAAATGTAGTCTTTAATCGTTCGATTTTTTTTTTTCGAAAAAAAATGGCCGTTTTACAGCCAAAAAATGGCTGTTTTTTTTCGTTAAAATCGAACCATTAACTTTGACTGTCCGCCATTTTGTGAAAAATGAATATTTTTTAAAATCCTTCGATTAAAGACTAGTTTATACTTATATGTGACTAAATCCATCCGCATTTTTTTTACAGATGATCCACTTCGCCGCAATGTTGGTCACCGCAAACCGTGTATATAAAAACATTATTTCATTGACGGCCAATTGCCACTAAACAATGTAATATTTTTCAATAAAAAAATTACTGCAAGTTCTTCAAGATGTGTTCTTTAAGATGGTATATTGATCGATTAAAAAAGTTTTGTAGTTTTCTTTAAAAAGATTCATGAAAAAGGCCTTTTTTGCGCTACAAGTGGGGGTAACGCCTTAATAAGCTTTTGACGGCAAATGAGGATATTGGGAATAACCGAGAGAAGACACCTCCTGCACATTCGCAAGGATATAACACTGGACGGCTCCAATCTCCTTACGCAAGTCAGCCATAGGACTTATGGAGAACCCTTATGACACTGGAATTGGAGCTTCATTTATCGTTATCTGCATTATTTTGCAATAAGTTTTATTCGATTACCATTTTCATCTCAGCTCTTAATATCCTTTCATGGATTGTGCGTACATTATTTTGCGTGGACGAGGGAGTGACGTTCACGCTGTTACGAACGTGTAGTGACGCCCCAACCTGTTATTGATATCCAATATCCCTCAGCAAGCGGAGAATCCAGCGGGATATCACAGGAAATCTAAAAATCGTGCGGAGGATGGAATGAGAGGGAGAGAGCGGGAGTGACATAGCGAGAGGGGAAAAACGAAAGGGAGAGAGGCAAAGAAAGCGAGATAGAAAGAGTTGAACAAGAGGGTTAGTTGTACAGAGGGTTAGGGAAACGAGGGGGGAAAAGATGGAGTGAGCTTGTCGTATTGGAGAATCATCGAGAGAGAAAGATACAAAAGAAAATCGTCGTGGGTCTTATCACTCAGCCGTCAACGCTATCCATTTTCCCATACTCCTCCTCTACGCTTCTTGCTCTTATATACGGGATGTCCCTCTTATCTCTGCCACCCGAAATAACTGGGTAATTGTCGACGTCACAAGAAATGTTCCAGACAAAAGTTGTACGGTGTGAAGGGGCCATCAAATGCGACCAATTTTTTTTTTATTTCGATGGAGGCGCTGACGTACGCTGAAGGTTACCTCCACTTTGTTAAGGGGTTGGGCCCCTTTAAGGGGCGAATCCACTTTGAATATTTCAAAAAATCGAAAGCAAGCAACACTTGAAGAAATTAACGATGATGAGCAATCAGAAGGGATTTTGTACGGTGCAGGAATTGCCGATTGAGTTTAGGTAAGAGTTTTTCATAGAATAAACTTCAGACGCGTTTTTCTCGAAACAACGTTTTGAAAATCTAGCTCCATCGTATCTCTAATACTGATAAACCGAATCTCTTGAAATTTGAACCACATATTGTAAACATGATTCGCAACAAGATGATCCTCGATGGTTTTAAAATTTTGATTTTTATTCTTTTTTTGCGAAAAACTGCGAAAAAACGCGTTTTTTTTTACTTTTTTCGTTTTTCATCTGTCAGTTTTTTATTTTTTTGATAAAACTTTATATCCGAGGGTCATTTTGTAGCTGGTGTCATACTGAATCTAGTGGACTTTGATTTTTTTGTTTTAGACAAGCGGTTGTCGAGTTGTGATTGAGCTACCTGCCCACCTATTTTTGAGGCGTTACGTTAACCTATAGTTTTTGTACTTGAAAATGAATTAAAATGAATTAAATTTTTTTTTATGTATTTCGAGACTTTATTTATGAAGCCCAACAACTTTTATATTCATATCTTTTATAAAATCCGCAACAAAAAACCGCTAAAATAGCCTTTCTTTGTGGTTCCAAAGTGGACTGGCCACTTAAAGGCCGAAAAAATAGGCTTTTGTGGGATTTAAAAAAAAAAAACTATAAAATAAATCGAGATTACAAAAAAGGATGTTTATCATACATATCAGTCACTGTATACAATAATTTTTTTGAACCGCTTGATTTCACAATGGCGGCTGTGCCGCGATTATCTCTAAACTGCATTTTTTAATTTGGCCGGAAACATAACTCAGACAATTTTCAACCGATTCACTTGAAATATTGAATATATCTTGAGAAATACATTGTCTATGGAAGTACGTAGGATTTTTTGTTATATTGCATAGTTCATTTGTTATTAACAATTATTTGCCGATAATTTTTCACTTTCCAAAAATTTGCCTAAAAAATCGTCAGATAATTGTTAATAATAAATGCTCTATGCAATATAAAAAAAAATTCTACGTACTTCCATAGACAATATATTTTTAAGATATATTCATCATTGCAAGTGAATCGGTTGAAAATTGTCTGAGATATGTTTCCGGCCAACTAAAAGAATGCAGTTTCGCGATAAACGCTGCACGGCCGCCATTTTGATATTAATCGCTTCAAAAAAAAAAATTGGATACAGTCACTCATATGTATGATAAACACCGTTTTTTGTAATCTCGATTTATTTTGTAGTTTTTCTGAAAAAAAATCCCTAAGAAGCCTATTTTTCCGGCCTCTACAGTGGCCTAAGGCCTTGGAATGGTACATTTAAATGGAATGGTACATTTTTTTCAACAATCTTGTGGAGCACCTCACGCCGCATTAAAACATTAGGGGGTTAAAGTCGTTCAAGGTCATTCAAGGTCAGTATCGATAATACACATCTAAATATCTCGGCTCATTACTAATTATTTCGTAGTGATCCGAGATATTTAGATTTGTATTTCATTTTAATAGGTGACTTTGAATGACCTTGAACGACTTTGACCCCGAATGTTTTTTATGCGGCTTGAGGTGATCGACAAAATGGTTGAAAAAAAAATACCATTCCATTTAAAAATGTGCAGGTGACCTTCACTGTGCGTCAGCGCCTCCACCGAAATAAATTTAAAAAATCGGTCGCATTTGATGGTCCCCTTCAAACTGTACAACTTTTTTCTAGAACATTTTCTTGTGACGTCGATAATTACCTAGTTATTTCAGGTGGCAGAGATAAAAGGGACACCCTTTATAGCGAGACGGTCGTTTGCGCCCCCCCCCCTCTCTTCCTCTGACGCCCTCTCGTTCCCTCTTCAGCGGAACTTGGTTCACGAAAATCCACAAGAGCTTCTCCCTTTTGTACGCATATCAACAGTTTGTCCGCCATTATACAAAACCTTGGAAAATTCCAACAAAAAGAGCAGATGTCTCCAATAAAAGTCCACTTAGGAATTTCCACAAGTTTCGCGACATCATTTTCGGAGCGAACATAGATTACATAGTGTCTCAAGAAAAATGGTAAACTGCGGTAAAATTTGACCGTCGATGATCGCAATTAATATGTCGGCAAGAGATAGCGAATGCGGTTGAATTGGATTTCTCATCAGATGCTGTGCTGAATATGCCTAAAGCTTAATAATTTTTGTCTCGAAACGGATTCAGGGCAACTTATGAAAACTTCGAAGAACAACTTTTATTGGACATATCTGAGCCTTTGAAAGAAAATTAATATCCCTTGAGAGTAATTAGGGCTTTGGTCGAGCCCATGTTGATTTTGCCTAAGGTTGTGGGGGTCCTACTTTCGAGGGCTCGTACGGGCCCTTCAAAAGCAGTAGCACTTTCTCACAGGAGGCCTGTGAAGGCTTTATGAATTGATACTATTATATTATAGGAAATAACAATATAATAATAAGAATGAAACTTTCGTAATTGTTAAGTAACTGAACCTCCATGTGATGTTACATTGTCCAAATTCAAAACGAGCGATAAAAATTCAATTAACGCGGTCCTCTAGTTTCTCGGCTGTTTTTTTACGGCTTTCTCAATAATTTTTTACGGGCAAAGCATCGAAATAATCAATCTCATTGTTTTTGCATAATCTTTATTAACATTTAAATAAGCTTTACAAATTTTTTGAAGTCGCAATATATACCCATGTAGGTTTCGCCAATCGAACCGTAACGGCCAACACTTGGACCAATGTTGGCGGGGCGATAATCGATTACCCAATTGTACGCCAATGCTCGGCTGAGTATTGACTAGCCAACATTGGTTTGCCGATACGAGGCCGATTTTCGGCAAAGTATAGACTCGCCAATCATTGGTTTGCCGATACGCGGCCGATGTTTGGCAAAGTATAGACTCGCCAATCATTGGTTTGCCGATACGCGGCCAATGTTCGGCCAAACATAGACTCGCTAATCATTGGCTTGTCGATACGGGGCCGATGTTTGGCGAAGTATAGACTGGCCGATCATTGGTTTGCCAATACGAGGCCAATGTTTGGCCAAGTTCGACTCGTTCATTATAGACTCGTTCATTATTGGTTTATCGATATGAGGCCGATGTTTGACGAAGTATAGACTCGCCAATCGTTGGTTTGCCGATACGATGCCAATGTTCGGCCAAATATAGGCTCTATAATCATTGGCTTATCGATACGAGGTCGATGTTTGGCGAAGTATAGACTCGCCAATCATGGTTTTGCCTATACGAGCCCAATGTTCGGCCGAGTCACGCATGATAGAACCGCAATTCGTATATTGACGATTCATTGTTTCGCGTCGAAGTCATTGAGAGACGAGATAAATACTTTTTACGGGTCCATTGGACATTACTCTTAACAAATATACTACCAAATCAATGCACTCATTGTTAGCCGATTCTCGAACGAGCTCATACGCGATACTCTGCCGATTTCTATGAACCATCCTACGCTGACAGAAAATTTTTATTAATCTTAACTAACCGCGTCTATTTACTTCCTTTTTATTCGAATTAACTAGATTTTTCGGGAAATCATTTTTTTCCTATTGCATTCCATTATTGAAATTATTCATTTTAAATATATGTATTTATTCAAATTAAACTTGAACTAATGAACTAATGGTATGTCTTTATTGCCACACATATTAAAGGGTTGTGGGGGTAGAGGGGTAGAGAGAGGAATTATATATATATATATATATATATATATATATAGGTTATGTTTGAAAATTCTATAACATGTCATTCGATAAGACTCTCTAATTATCACAATGATATTAACTAATTGATATAGTTTATGTGATACAAATAATGATGAGAATCCATTTGGTCTCGTATGCCATATCTGCGATTCAAATGTTACAAGCACTCAGTAGCATAGGGGCAGCGTGCTTAGCTATGAGTAGGTAGGTTCAAGGTTCGAGTCCCATATAGGTGAAATATTTTCTTCAAACTAATCGTTTCGAAAGACCAGATAATGACGAATTACAATACAAAAATAATTAATTTTTTTTGCCAGTGCAGGACCAATTTTGGTGATCGATATCGGGTCACAATTATCCGCCAAGACTCGGTCGATAATCGGGCCAAGCTCCAGTGCCAATAATGGCAATCTTGACGGGGACTTATTATTGGCCGATACTCGAATGAACTCCTACGCGATGCTCGGCCGATTCTCATAAGCCATTCTAGGGCCGATATTGATTGCGAATATCGGGCCGCTCTTATCATCCAAGGCTCGGTCGATGATCGGGCCAAGCTCGAGTGCCAATGTCGGCAAGCTCGGCGTCGAGCATCGGCCAATCGTTGGCCACTACCGATCACCCTACGTGGGTAGTAGAATAAAGGTTATAGTGGCCGACAGGAAGACATCAAGTAAAAGAGGTGCTTGACGGTGACCAATATTGCGGCTGTTCTGCTTATCTGAAATCAAAAAACCAAACGGCATTGTAATCTTCATATTTAAGACTAGCAATTGAACTAGAGTGAATTCTAAATTACAAAAATTGACTTTTGTATACACTTTTGAAAATTACATTCTATTTGTTACTCATTTTTTCTTAAGTTTTTCGCTCGTACAAAAAAAAACTATCGAAGCAATCATGATAATCCTAGTTCAATCGCTGGCTTATAACATATTAAAGATGCTGTATAAATTTGAACAAGATCGGTGCAGTAGTTTCTGAAATATCGTGGTCACCGTTTCGAAAAATGGTGTTTCGAGAAAAACGCGTTTGAAAGTTCGCGCATCCCATGTACGTATTGCAAACTGGCTTGGTATTGGCACTGTACTGGTGCCAGAGCTGCCAATACTGGCAGGCATCTGGTACTTGGACGAGAGCCAAGCCTTGCCCAAGTCGGAATGAGTATTGAGACAACGTTGGTTTGTTAACACCGGTCCAAGTTATGGCGGCGTGAGTCGGCCCGACACTGTTTACGGGTATTGGCTCAGAATAAGTGCCCAGTTTTGGGCCAGATATCATTGCCAGTCTTGAGACAAACCCTAAATCAGTACTTTGCCGGTACATGCCCGTGTATAGACTGAGGACTTGGCTTAGTCTTGGCTCAGTACTGATGCCAGGGCTGCTAATACGGGCAGGCTCCCAAGGGCCAAGCCTTGCCCAAGTCGGAATCACTATTGAGACAAAATTGGTTTGTTAACACCGGTCCAAGTTATGGCGGCGTGAATCGGCCCGACACTGTTTACGGGTATTGGCTCAGAATAAGTGCCCAGTTTTGGGCCAGATATTGTAGCCAGTCTTGAGACAAACAGTAAATCAGTACTTTGCTGGTATATGCCCATGTATAGACTGGAAACTTGGCTCAGTACTGACGCCAGTACTGGCCGGATACTGAATGCTAATATTGGGTCAGATCGTGTAAACAATACTGGCCCAATTCCGAAATGATAACACCGGTCCTCCGCTTGGCAAGCGTTGGCATAGTATTGGTGACTAGTACCGGCTGCCAATATTGGGCCAGAGTTGCGGCGTGTTCCCGGTCACCGGCATCAGATAAACATCGGCTGGTTGTCGAAAATATTTCCACCGCAGTAGTTTTTTTTTTCCCGATCGTATCTAAAAAATATCTGAAATAAAAAAAAATTATTTCATTGCACCCAGTTCTAAAAATTATATTAGTAAAAATTTGAAAAATATTTACCATTCATACGTATGTACGTTATTGTCGCACTGAAGGATTTTTTCGTTATACCGTTCGCGCCTGGTTTCCCCGTGGCCGAGTATTTTTCCTGCACCGCCTTTGATATCAGGCCAGCGATCACATTGCGGATAACACCTTTTCCGTCGGTCGGTGAACCCACCAAGGATCTCATCACCTCCATCTAAACAGAATTGAAAAATATAGCCACTTCCAGAGTATTTAGTATGAATTAAGATGCTCTTCTGTAATTTTACATCAGCATACATAATTTCGGTCAAAGTAAATAACATTGTATTTACCAAAGCGTTTTCTTTCCCCTTGTCCTCCGAGACTCCCTGATCAAATTGAACAAATTCTTTAAAATAAATGATAGAATAAGTAAAGAAAATATAAGAGACAGAGAGAGAGAGAGAGAGAGAGAGAGAGAGAGAGAGAGAGAGAGAGAGAGAGAGAGAGAGAGAGAGAGAGACAGAAAGATAGCGCAGTCCCACAGCAAGTAAGGAACGGAGAGAAAATAAATGAATTGTTTATTATGCCTTAACATGCAGTAGACAAAAAATACAAAATAAAATGAAAAAACAAGTAAAAGAAAAATTCTTTGTATATCTTACCTGGTTCACCTTATAGAACGTTCGAATTTTTATAGCACACTTAGAGCACTCGAATTCGTGTTAAGACGAGAAAAATTAATTTATAATAATAGAAAAAGTGTACTGTATAAAAACGAATGGGAATAGATGAAAAGCACTTGGGGATTGAAACAAGTTCACACGTAGACGGCACGAGAAAGACTGATGCCCAACGCTGCCAAAGAAATCCTAATTCTTTGTTGACGCTGAGCGTGGATCAGCGTGTGGGTATATAGGTGCATATACTCACACGAAGTGTATACTTGCCGCGGAGGGACAGTATGCGGGAAGAAAACAATCTTCAACCGTGTGCGCCCGACGTAGCGAATGACCACTGACACACACGCATTGTGTCGAGGCATAACAATGTCTGCCTCGACGCAAGAAGGCGCGAGAGCCGCCAGAGTCGCGGCGTACGTTCAGAACGAACACGCGAAATAGTGAAATAAAATTACATCGTCTACTTAGCCAATTTATGGATATCCGTAAGGAGACAGAAGAGTCCAGAGGAGTCTGTAATGGTTCGGGATTCTCTCCAAATGTTATAGCAACTTTACTTTTACAATACTTTGTGTAAAAAAATCACCACAGTATCTTGATATATGCAAAAATTAGAGCAGTTTGACATATTTCGAAAGTGTCCAAAATTCATTCCCTAAATTCCCTAAATTCAATACCAGCCGTCATTTCATGATACTCTATTTGTAAAAAAAAAAATTTACAAAATTCTGAAATTTTTTGCAAATTAACGTGGTCACAGACATTTCTTTTAAATTAAAAAATGCTGTTAAATTTGTAATTTTTTAGTTCTCTCGACAAAATTTGCAGGGAATAAAGAGATTGTACAGATTAACATCTGAGCGACACAGGAGCCCTTCAACCCAAACCGTTCTCGAGTTACAGACGTTTTAATTTTACAGTGCCAGAACGTACATGCGTGCGCATACGCACACAGGCGCACATGCATGCAGACATTGTTTGTGAATTTGATTTTTCGAGGTTTTGGGACATTTTGAGCACGTTGATATTGAAAACTGAAAAAAAATGTTTTCATCGTCACAAAGTTTCTCTATGAGGAAGCAAAACTTACATTTTTCATTCAATCCATATTTTTTGGACTGGCACCGTACTGATAAAATTATCTGCCAATACCGAGGCAGTACTAAACCGAAGACTCGTTAACCAAGACTGGAATGGTAATGTTGCCACTGCTGGGGCAGTACTTCCAGCCAAGACCCACCCAACCTTCGTTACCATGACTGGCACTGTACTAATAACATTGTTTACTAATACTGGGGCAGTGCTTAACCGAAGACTCGGTAACTAAGACTGGCATGGTACTGTTGCCAATGCCGGGGGACTACTTCCAGCCGAGACGCAACCAACCTTGCTTACTAAGACTGGCACTGTACTAATAAAATTGTTTATCAATACTAGGACAGTATTTAACCCAAGACTCGGTGACCATCACTGGCATGGTACTGTTGCCAATGCTGGGGCAGTACTTCCAGCCGAGACTGAACCAACCTTGGTTACTAAGACTGGCACTGAACTAATAAAATTGTTTACCAATACTGGGGAAGTACTTAACCCAAGACTCGGTAACCAAGACTGGCATGGTACTGTTGCCAATGCTAGCGCAGTACCTCCAGCCGAGACTGAACCAACCTCGGTTACCAAGACTGGCATGGTACTGTTGCCAATGCTAGGGCAGTACCTTCAGCCGAGACTCAACCAACCTTGGTTACCAAGACTGACACCGAACTAATAAAATTGTTTACCAATACTGGGGCAGTACTTAACCCAAGACTCGGTAACCAAGACTGGCGTGGTACTGTTGCCAATGCTAGCGCAGTACCTCCAGCCGAGACTGAATCAACCTTGGTTACCAAGACTGGCACCGAACTAATAAAATTGTTTACCAATACTGGGGCAGTGCTTAACCCAAGACTCGGTAACCAAGACTGGCATGGTACTGTTGCCAATGCTAGCGCAGTACCTCCAGCCGAGACTGAACCAACCTTGGTTACCAAGACTGGCACTGAACTAATAAAATTGTTTACCAATACTGGGGAAGTACTTAACCCAAGACTCGGTAACTAAGACTGGCGTGGTACTGTTGCCAATGCTAGCGCAGTACCTTCAGCCGAGACTGAACCAACCTTGGTTACCAAGACTGGCGCCGCACTGATAAAATTGTTTACCAATACTGGGGCAGTACTACACCCAAGACTGGGTAGCTAAGACGGGCATGGCACTGATACGTTCAGTTGTCAGTACTGGCGTAGTACCTCCAGCCGAGACTCAACCATACGTGGTAACCAGGACTGGCACCCTACTGATAAAATAGTTTACCATTACTGGGCCAGTACTTCACCCAAGACTCAGTAACCCAGACTGGGACGGTGCTGATACGTTCGGTTTCCAATACTGGGGCAGTACCGCCAACTGAGAGTCGGTCGCCAGAACTTGCACAACTCTGGGCCGTATTGGCAACTCTGGCGGAATACCGACATTCGCACATGGGATGTGATTTATACTAAAAATTCCATCTCACCGTCAATCTGCTATGCCTGGACCATACAATAGGCCTTCCTCTTCTTCTTGGAAGTCACGCAGAGCTGCTCCGTCTTCCCTCTTCGTGATTCGGGCCTGTTTTACAACATCACTCGTGCGCCTTTCTGAACGGTCGATCCGAGAGCTATCACGCTGTTGAACATATCCTTTAGCTTCTGGGCTGATTTTCACTCCCATGGTTTCCAAGGTCTTCAGGATAGATTTGAATCCTTCGTTGAAGATTATGACAGCGAGAAACGTGGCGATTTCAACCACTTTTGTCCCAGAATGGAGGTGCTTTGGAGCAAAAGTCCAGATTAACGAATTGAGCGACTCGTTATTATTTTGAGTTTCCGCTCCCAGGCATCTGCTTAACAATTCTTCTTTGGATAAATCCTCATAAATTGGCTTTATAACTTTTTGAACTGCTTCAGAAAGAGGCGGTTTATTGTGTTTGAATTGCTCAGCCTCTCCGAGAAGCTCATACCTGCTCCGTTCCAGGGCCGTAACTTGTGAACCACTTCGAATATCGAAAAATCCTTCGACACACATTTTCTACACATGTTGTAGATGTGATTTATGAAAAAAAAAATCGATTTTCTCGACCCGAGAAACTAGAGGACTGCCTTAAATGGGTAGCCTTTCCATTTCTGCCGGTTATTTTGTTCTTGCAACATTTAGGATCAAATAAACATTCAATAAATAACCTCAAAATATGTATCTAATGTAAATATGTATAAAAAGTTATACAAAAATTTAAATACGAAATATGTATCTAAAAAAATTAAACATGTATCAAAATATGTATCGCATTAATGCGAGACACAGTCCATTCTGTGACGACCAGTTCTAATAATCCTTGATGTCTACAATTTTTTAGTTACCTGTCAGGCCGCCCTGACAATAGTCGGGAGGATATTTAATTTATCTCCTTGTTAAGGGGAGATATACACCTAGGAGCCGGAAAAAAGGTAATTTTTGTGAATTTTTTCAAGGAAAACTATTTGAAATTTCGGACTGTGGTTTTAATTATCTAAAAGTATATACATTCAAAAATATGTTCAATTTTCTTTATTTAAAAATATCAAAAATATACAAGCATATTGTATGATCCTTGGAGCGTCGTAAAAAAATCTGCGTATACGGTACCCACTGGCGTTTCTTCAAAAATCATCTGAAAAAAAAACCAAAAATATTATTAAATTAGATACTATAATCTAGTACTTGTCATAGCCGATTTTGAAAATATCGATTTATGAGAAAATGGCGAACGTTTGAACATAAATAGTAATTTTGGGCCAAAAATTAGTTATTATTTTGCCTATAAAACAAAAACTAACTAACGGAAAAAAAATCCTATGACAAGTACTAGATAATGGTGTATAGATAACCACAAAAAACCTCAAGGCAATCGGTTCATTGGTTTTCGAGGAATTTTGGGTACCGATTTGAAAAACGTGGATTTGAGAAAATCGCGTTTGAAAATTTGGGAATGAATAAATCATGAAATTTGTCACCTTACATGGAATCATCGATACCAGGCCCATAGTGTAGGTCTTCTACGGTCAACGGAATGTTCATAGCTTCTAAATCCTCGACCTCGACCATCTAGGTGTATATCTCTCCTTAGAGCCATTTTTCTCATAGCCACTCAAACCTGATATCCCATTATCGGGCCCTATTTGAGCTGAATTTCAGCGACTCTTATTAGGGCACCCACATTTCAGCCCTTAAGGTCCCGACGTTTATTGAGGCTGCTTCGACAAAATTGCGAACCAGAATCGATGATCAGCTCAACCCGCCCAACCCAGCTCAACGGCAATGAAAAAAAAAACCTTCACAAATATAATTGCACGAGCATGCGAAAATGGCGAGGAAATTGTTTTCTAACCTGATGCATCGAAGCTTTGACACGCCTGGAGCGTTTGTTCCCCGCATGGATCGCGGGTTGCGCACGGCACATCAATATTTGCTCAGTACCGAGACGGAAAGAGCGTGTCTTTCGTTACCTCGTGCACTACCCGGAGAGACAAACCTCAGACTTTTGCCCGGTTTATCCGACTACGACTTTACGACATGTCTCCAGCCTCGGCACGCAGTTCACTTCTCGACTTTTTCATTTTCTACCGCTGCTTCTCGTGAAAAAGCTCGACACTTCTCTAGATACGTCGGAGAGAGGCATCGAGGTGGCAGAACGAAAAAGAGAGAGAGAGGGGGGAAGGAAGGAGGAGAGAGAGAGGGAGAGAGAGAGAGAGATATTAAAAGATGTATCGCGCTGTACAGGCACCCATCACTTATCGAGCAAGTGTTACGGAAATCGAAAATCCTGGTATATCCTAACCGGATATCGCGATTCTCGTTTCATCCACCTGTTGTTTCATGTAAAGCAATTCTGTTGCGGCCGGAAATTCGAAAGGTGCTTTCTGATCATTTTATACCCTCCCCTCCCCCGCCCTTCTTGTAAGTTGTTCCATCTCGCTCGCTTTCCCCAAACCTTTCTTTGCGATCTGTTCCCAAATAAAGCTTTCAGTTTTCCCGCTATTAGAAAAAGAATTCATACTCTCATACATGACAAGCTGATGAGTTTTTATATTTTCTTTGCTTAGTTCCAATATCAAACATTGTCCCACACTTGCCACTGCTCTATAGGGGGAAGTCCCCGCGGACACTCAAGCTTTTCGGACAATAAAAAAAACTGCTTCGAGAAATGTAAATTTTCTTTTGAAATAATTACGTCAACAAAATTAAAAACCAAAGTAAATTAACGAAACTACAACCTCTGCTTAAGGGGTTACCCCCACTTGCGATTTTGAAAAAATCGTTTTTTTTATTGCATTTTTTGAAGTATAAGTATCTGAGAATATGTCCTGAAAATTTCAAGTCGATCCGAACAAAATTGACTGAGATATGAGCGTTGAAAGAGAAGAATCCGCGTTCAAAGAGCGTTGAAAGAGAAACTTTAAATGCGTTTTTCTCAAAATGGCATTTCTGAAGTCGGTGACCAAGATTACTCGAACACTAATGAACCGATCTTCTTGAAATTTTGCAGGCTTATTTAATACATAAAAATGTAGTCTTTAATCGTTCGATTTTTTTTTTCGAAAAAAATGGCCGTTTTATAGCCAAAAAACGGCCGTTTTTTTTTTCGTTAAAATCGAACCATTAACTTTGACTGTCCGCCATTTTGTGAAAAATGAATATTTTTTAAAATCCTTCGATTAAAGACTAGTTTATACTTATATTTGACTAAATCCATCCGCATTTTTTTTTCAGATGATCCACTTCGCCGCAATGTTGGTCACCGCAAACCGTGTATATAAAAACATTATTTCATTGACGGCCATTAACCACTAAACAATGTAATATTTTTCAATAAAAAAATTACTGAAAGTTCTTCAAGAGGTGTTCTTTGAGATGGTATATTGATCGATTAAAAAAGTTTTGTAGTTTGCTTTAAAAAAATTCATGAAAAAGGCCTTTTTGCGCTGCAAGTGGGGGTAACGCCTTAAACACGATTGAAGACTTCATTGAAACTTTGGTACAAAAAATTGCCGTCACTGCAAGTGGCGCTTAGTACCGGAGAGACTTAACTTCGAGCCACCAACGCCGTACATCTTCAGAACATTGTGCATCAATCTCATATGGAAGTTATCGAACATTCAGGGATGTCTGCAAATTCTTCATAAACCCATCCACGGCAGCGGGCGCACTGCATCTAGGCTTTTTCGTGGTCCTCCAGGCACCCTACGCAAGTAGTTTTTATATTCGATATTTGAATTAATGGTTGCTTTTTCTTAGCTTCGGCTCCACCTTTTCCTTTGGCCTTTACGCCTTTGGTTTTTTTTTCATCTTCTTCTATCGCTGTTTTAAACTTCTTTCCAATTCCTTCCTGTTTGTCCTTAACGTTCTTTTTATTTTCTTTTTTTCGGCAACAATTTTGCACGGTGATGAAGTCAGAATTTCACTTCATTCGATTTTTCTCTTCCTAGCAACTGATCGTTTTTTTTTGCAGCATCTGGCAATGGCGACAAATTATGGAGAATCTGCACAACACCTGGCGCAAAGCTAGGCCACGGTTTGATAACGATGTTTTGTCATGTAGAGTGCTTTTCGGAACGTCGTAGCGCAGCGAAGCTCCTCTCAAACTCAGTTAGCAAATTTTTTAATCCATTGTCCTTTCATTTTCTTCTCTTCCATTTTGATTTCGCTGCGTTCTTCTATCCTGTAAAACAACGTACAACAGTTATAATCAAAAGTATAAATGCTTACGGGAAGAGACCTGCATGTTTACTGTCCGGCGTTAAGGGACCACTTTGTGTCCGGTACCAGGGGACAGAGAATCCCAAAAATTACGTGTTTTATACCAAAACCCCTTGGGAAACAAAGAAAAACTTTCACAAACTTCGAATATTTATGGAACACGACGTATAATAAATATTGACATAAACATTTAAACACAGAAAATTAGCAGTACCACACTGCAAAAACAAGTGTGTTGTGTTTACACATTTTAGGTGTGTAATGGCTCTAGACACTTTTTACACGTTTTAACGTGTGTAAAAAATAGCCGTGTTGAAATAACACGGATAGATATGTTTAAACAACACATTGACGTTTGTTATTTTCGTACACACGTTAAAACGTGTAAAAAGGGTCTACGGCTATTTGATTTTTCCTCACCCTGTTTTTTGTTTTAAGCTGAAAAACGCAACGTACGTGAGTTTAGTTAACCACGGACGAGATGAATTTTCCGGATAAAATAAACGTTGTCAATCGCATTTTTACAATACTATTTACATATATGTATCCTCCATGTAAATAAAATGTATATCCTCCATATAAGTAAATAAATAAATTCGTAATCAACCGTCAGAAATATATATTGAGTATATTTATTATAGAGGGTGTGTGTGTGTATACTAAGTCTTAACCCGATTCGGTTATCGTGAGTCGCTGGAGACCCGAGCCATTTTTAGTTAATGTCTGTATTTTTGGGAGGCGGGTGTGTTTACGACGAAAAATAGTATATTTGTTTAAATTCTTTTGCAATATTCATGGTATACCCTTAAAGTAGAAGTATTCAAGAGTGTTCAGAAATTTTATCAGAATTTTTCATTGCAAATTACGTGTTCTAACATGTCTCGGTCCTTCAGTGACCCACGATAACCTGACAAGGGGCCGAAAAAAAGCGATAACCTGATCGGGTTAATTGAACGAGTTAATCGGTTAATTGCAGACCAAATGTAGTTTTGTTAACCTGTCAATCAATTAACGTCAAACCAACTAATGAGCTTGACGTGATGCCGTAACCATGGTGATTTTAAAAATAGGATCCATAACTCGCGATTAACACACGTAAACTGTGTTGCTTTTTCCTGTGTTATTTTTGCTCGTGTGTTACTATTAACGCATGTTGTTTAGTCCAATGTGTGTAAATATGCGTCTTGTATGTTGTTTCTACACGCTTTATGTGTGTTCGCATAAGCGTGTTATTGATGGGGACGCTACGAAGGTGTGTAATAATTTAATGCGTAAAAATTACACACTCACGTGTGTAGTTTTAACGTATTACGTGTGTAATTATACCGCATTACGTGATACCGAATGCATAAGTGTGTAGAATCAACATGGCAACGCGTGTTTAGACTTCATGTTGTGTTATTTCTACACACTTTGAACACACGTCAAACACGCCTTGTTTTTGCAGTGAAGACCTACTTTTCTCCACAGAACTAGTGCACAGCAATTTGCACGAGGGCACAAGAAAAATGCGGAAAACATGTGCCGATAAAGGTGGCTGTGCCCTAGTGAGTTTCAGTGACGACGTCAGTAAGACTGCTTAAGTCTCACAAGGAACATCCCTCAGGTGACATCCTTCGATTTTGTTGAAATTTGGATATGTTATAAAGCACCGAAAATTAAGCAATACGTATTTTTTTTTATCGCCGGAAAAACGGTTTTAAGGGGTGAAACGACCCCTTAATATAGGGATGGTTCACCCCTTAATTTATTTTCAATATCACTATAGTGGATTTTTTATTGCTTCGGATTAGAAGAATTTTCGTTTTTGTTTCATCAAAATCGGTGGACTCCTTGTGTGTGAAACTGCTATATTACCCCTAGAGATGCCTTTTTTCAAGGGGTGGTTTCACCCCTAAAAAACCTTTTTCCGCCGATTAAAAAAAATAGGTATCGCTTATTTTTCGGTGCATTATAACATATCCAATATTCAAATATCCATATCCAAATTTCAACCAAATCGAAGAGTGTCACCTGAGGGATGTTCCTTGTCAGTAATCAGTGCGCGGGCCGCCAACTGGACAAGCGATCACCCATCCAAGTATTGGACCAGGTCAGCATTGTTTACCTTATTGTCATTCGTCATCATCTCTCAACTATAATTTCGTAAAAAAAACTTCGAGAATTTGTTCTTTGTGACGACGAAGCTTCTAGTGGTCCACTTTCTTTCGAATCTAGTATATGTTTATCGCCGAAGAAAGAGACAAATGGAGGTGCATACCACGGAGAGTGCAAATAACGATGGATATATACCTCAAATTGTAATCCTCGTAATCTACAGTGTAAGTGCGGGGGAGCAACGTTCAAAACGAGAAGGGCCGTTTACGCACGGGTATTTTCTACTTACGAACGAAGAAGCAAAATAGTGCGTCCTATGGAGTAAAAATGTATGGGACGACAAACCGAGCGCTATCTGCGTGCGTGTCTCGAGGACTCCTCTAGGGATTCCTGCGGGATTATCGCCTTGCTTGTTTCCACCCTCGTTCGCTCACCCCCTATGGCCGTCTCGAGGAATACATACATACGTGTATCGATGTACACTTGTTTGTGTGTGTGTGTGTGTGTGTGTATGTATATATATATATATATATATATATATATATATATATATATAGACACACACACACACACACACACACACACACACACACACACACACACACACACACACACACACACACACATACATACATACACATATATATAAACACACACACACACACACGCACGCACATATATATATATATATATATATATATATATATATATACACACATTAAGGGGGTATCATAGCAGACCAGCATATATATCCAAGGCACGTACGTGCGGACTCTGACGCAAGCAAGCAAAATCCGCCACTCCAGACCTCCCGTATCCTTCAACGACTATAGCCCCGTCCCTCTCTGGGCCGACGCGATTTCCGCTTGCGCTCTCCTCGCACTCGGGTCCCGAAGATCGGGCGCGAAGTTACCAGCAATCCCATCGGCCGAGGCGAACATCGAAATGACGCTCGAGTACATTCAAACTCCCCTCTCTTGGCAGTTGAATAAAAGTAATTACCTAAGCAACGGTTAAGGGGGGGGGGGGGGGGGTAGGGGTTTGCACTTTTGAAAAATCGATTTTTGTTGTCTTTTCTTATAGTTAAACATTTCAAGAATATAATCCCAAACTTCCAAGTCAATCAGAGAAAAACTCTCGATGTTATTGACTATTTAATCCCGCTCCTGTAACACTGTAGCTCCGACAGCTAAAACTTCAAACGCGTTTTTCTCGAAACCACTTTTTCAAAGTCCGTGTTCACTGCCATTTGAAAACTACATGACTGATTTATTTCAAACTTGGTACACACTTTCTACATATAAAATACCTCCCCCGAACGGTTAGTTTGAGATTTTTTTTTAATTGAGGGGGTTTTCTATCCCCAAAATGGCGGAATTTTTCGTGAAAAATAGCACTTTTCACTTTACATGACCACCAAAAATTTGGAAATGAAAAAAAAAATAGCAAAGACCGTTGGGGGGAGGATTTGATGATACTTTGACTAAATTTTAATGGTACTTGATTTCAGATAATTTCTAGCTGAGATACAGTGAACACCGCAAATCGTGTTTTTCCAAAGGCGTTCTTGGAAAAGCTTCGTCATCGGCTTGTTTGTGGATATTTTCGCGTACAAATTTTACGGAATGTTCTTGAAATGACACTTAACAATGTACAAAAGGTTTCAATAAATTTACTCCATCCATATAGATGAAGTAAAATCGCAAAAAAGTGTTTTTTTTCACGTTGAAACCCCTACCCTCTCCTTAAAGGAGCAAACATTTTGCCCGATGGATGTTGAAGAATTCTGACGCTTTTCGTAAGTAGATATGGTCAATGAGTGTCCGAAATCAAAGATTCTATAAGGCTGTACTACGACATTTTTCGAAGAAGGAAAATATTAAAATTTAGGCATTGGCGGTACATGGCAAGCAGCGTTGGTACGGGCCAATACTTCGATGGGTGACCGTTCACCCGCCCACTGACTTGCGCAATGACCACCGAGCGGCTGTTAGTTTTCATTGAGTTCAACGTAACACGACTGAAACGTTATCAAATATAGGAGCCTGTGTTGGTACAGGGTTTTTTCAGTTTCCCTGTGCTCTCGAGGAAATACACTGCAGTGGGGCATTAGGACAAAGTTGCCTTAAGAGGGGAAATCCCTATAGATATCCGAAAATGAGTCATTTTTCATTATATTTTTTTAAAGGTGATAAAATAGTCACATTCGAAAATTTTGATATTATTTTATTACAACTTTTAAGTGTAAAAAAATCCTTTTTACACAAAACTAAATGGCGGCGTTATAAGGTATTCCTTAAGACGTCGTTTGAAAAACTGCTCATGTTATAGCTCAAAAAGTTATTGATCGATCTGGCTGAAGTTTTGGGAGGTTTCTCACCATTAGTACCGTCGTGCTGTCGCTGAAAAACCCCGTAATCGGAGAAAATTAGAAGAAGGCTAATTTTTTGACAGGTGATTTTGTAGGTGCCGCGGGTGCTAAATCCAAGTTTGCCTAAAAATCGGGGTATAGGGTTTTTTAGGGGATGCAAGGGGATGGGAGTGGATTAATGCCAAACTACAACCCCTACGAGGTCGGCGCCGTGAGACGTAATGTGGAGAAAAATCCAGGCTTTAGTTTCGTCCACAGCGCCGAAGTCGTGGAAGTTCATTTTGGGAGTGAAAAAGTGGGGTGAAATTTTAAAAAATCAGTTTCAATTCAATAACTCTTTAGAAAAACATCGTACACTTTTTGTTCAAATGAGAACGTAGTAGCCCTTGAAAAGACGCGCCGATCAAGTATTTGATCATCACTCTCCGATAATATCTTCGACCCCCAAAAAATGCTTAAAATACCAAAAAAAAAATTGTTTATTGAATAACTCCAAAACTATCGGTTTTTCGGGTATGGTTCAAATGTACGAAATGTAGAGAATAATTTTCTCTATATTTTCGTTTCTATGGACCACCCTTGAATTTTCAAAATGAAATTCTGGAAAAACTATTGACTGCACGAATTCGGCGCTAGGGAAAAACTTGTAGATTGAACCCTCAGGTACATTTTTGTTCACAGCACCAAACTCGTGTCTCTTTATTTTCGGTCAATAGTAGTCCCGGAATTTCATTTTAAATTTTCAACCCCTGAGAGAGGTTCGAAAAAGAAAAATTCAAGAGTGGTCCATAGCAATGAAAATATAGAGAAAATTATTCTCTACATTTCGTACATTTAAACCATCGCCGAAAAATCAATTGTTTTTGAGTTATTCAATAAACTATTTTTTCTATACTTCAACAGTTCTTTCGGGGGTGAAGACATTTTCGGAGAGGGTTTATCAAATACCCAATCAACGCGTCTTTTCAAGGGCTACAACGTTCCCATTTAAACAAAAATTCTATGAATTTTTCCTAAAGAGTTATCGAATGAGAACTGATTTTTTTTAATTCCACCCCACTTTTTCACCCCCAAAATGTACTTCCACGACTTCGGCGCTGTGGACAAAAATGAAGCCCAGATTTTTCTGAACATTTTGTTTCCCGGCACCGACCTCGTGGGGGTTGTAGTTTGGCATTAATGCAGTCCCATCCCCTTTCATCCCCTTACAAAAACCCTACACCCCGATTTTTAGGCAAACTTGGATGTAGCACCCGCGGCACCTACAAAATCATGTGTCAAAAAACTAGCCTTCTTCTAATTTTTTCCGATTCTAATATATAGCACGACTATACCATATAACATTATCGGAAGGATATACCTAAAATTTTAAGGTTATCGCCTAACTAAATTACTTTGTTGCGGTAAACATTTTCGAGAAAATGGTCAAAAATATGAAAATTTGAGTACAAAGCCTACTTAATTTTTTTTTTTAGACTTTTTAATAATTTTATAGGTATATCCTTCCAATAATGTTATAGTGAGAAACCTCCCAAAATTTTAGCCAGATCGATTAATAACTTTTTGAGCCATAACATGAGCAGTTTTTCAAAAGACGCCTAAAGGAATACCTCATACAGCCACCATTTGTTTTGTTTGAAAAAAAATCAACACTTGAAAGTTGTAATATGATAATGTCAAAATTTAAAAATGACGTGATTATTTTATCACCTTTAAATAAATTCATCAAAAATGACTCATTTTTGGGCGTCTAAAAGGATTTACCCCCTTAAGGGACTACGTCTACCCGAAAAAATGGCAAAATTCCAAACTTTTGTCGGGATACGATTGATGAAAAAGAAGCGCTTTCTTCCCAACACAAACATACATATGTTTAGAGCCTTTAAATAACCACCAAAAATAACAGAAAAACAACAAAAACATGGCCGCCGACAGATGATGAAGTTTTTTTCTCGGCGGTTGGCGGTGGACACTCTCTACCTTAAACGGTGCATCTGAAATTTAAAAACCAAACGGATTATTCAAGTTAACAATAAACACAAGTCGTTGACGATCGTCGATTTCCAAAATTTTTTTTTTAACCTGTTGGTGACGAATTGGAACTCGAGCACGCAAAATCTATGGAAAAAAGTGATCATTTTTGCGTCACTATTAAAAAATAAAGAACTATTTTAAAAAGTGAGATCGTCAACGACTTTTAAATGTTTCTCATCATATCTCCTGTAAATTTGAATACAATCCATCGAGTGGTTCTCGAGATATCATGTCCACCGACTTTGAAACAGTCTTTCCAGAAAAACGCGTTTAAAGTTTGAAGTTTGGAGCTGCTACCGCGTACCCGACCGACTGTTAGAATCTGCAGCTCATTCACTTTAGGAAATAGTTCAGTGAAATTTTCAGGGGACTCAGGTGATACTATTGAATAAAAATATTTTTGGAAAATGCAATTTTTTTACCCTCCTAGGTAGATGTAGCCCGTTAAGGATGTATTGCCCGTACATTCCCTACCAAAAGTGAGTTTCGGCGAGAATTTTGAGTACTTTGCGATGAGATGAAAATAAAAAAAAAATCAACCACATTGAGAGGATCAGAACATTCATTAATTTCCGGTAATAATAATGCAAAAAAGTATTTAATAAGTAAGTTGTTAAAAAAAATTGTTCACCAAATGACCGGTTAACTACTTTTTTTATATTATAAAATTAATTCGTAGATTTCTCTGAATAGGTATGCATTTGTGTAGAATTTTCTTTCTATTTGTATTCTGATTTTTAAAATTTAAAATAATTGATGAATGGTCACGAATTTTCAATATGTTTTTGGAACAATGTTCGATATTAAATCCAAAAAGTGTCCGGGTTATTGAATGAACAGTTCCATAGGAACAGTTCCAAAACGGGATTATCGAAATAGAGATAAAATTCTTTAAAAAATCATATGTATTCAGAAAAATATCATAATCCATTTAAAGTCCAGTTTACGGAAAATTTTTTGAACAATTTTTTGTTTGAACAATTTATTTATAAATTTATGGCATTCTTATTATTCAAAACCAATGTTCTTAGCATCTTCGATACGGTTGATTTTTTTCAGATTTTAATGTTATCGCAAAGTACTCAAAATTCTCACCGAAACTCACTTTTGGTAGGGAATGTACGGGCAATACATCATTAAGGGAGACTTTGTCCTTGAGATGCAGCGGGAGATGTTAGCGGCTGAACATGAGCAGCTAGAAGAAGAGGAGGGATGCCTCTATGGACCAGGCATTGCCGATTAGCGGTAATTATAAACACATTTGTGTAAACACATTACAAAACTTTAAACGCGTTTTTCTCGAAAACACGTTTTTAAAAATGGCTGACATTCTCCTGACCACTGTAATTAACATATCGATCTGAAATTTAGAGAGCATACTCAAAAAATATGTCTTCACGGAATGACGGATCGTTTTTTCGATAGATACATTTTTGCATTTATTATTTATCTTTTTATGCGAAAAAAAACGCGAAAATTCGATTTTTTTTTAATTGCCACCATTTTCCGAAATTTGTACTAAACGAAAAACCCATCCGTCATTCCATGACCAAAGGGTCACAGATTGATAATATGCTTTGAATTTGTGTTTCAGATCAACAAAGAGGGGGCAGTGATGTCAGCCGTTTACCTCCCGCGATTTGAGGACCCGTTTTCGCGGAGCTGCAACGGCCGCCATTTTGGTTTTTCTTTTTTTTTTCAAACAAAATTTTTTTAACGTTCTGTATATCATGAATAAAAGCAAGAAAAAAACCGCACTCAAAAAGCTTTACTCGTTTCCTTTTAAAAAAATAAAATGTAAACACCTGAAATATGGCACTCCAAGGACAAAGTCTCCCTCAAGCATCACTCTAAAGAGTCTCTAAGAAACTGGAAACAGTGAAGTGACAAGTGTCCGGCTAAGAGTGAAAACTATTCGATCTCAAAAACCTGTAAGACCACAGGGAAGGACATAAGAAATTAATATATCTAAATCTAGGCAACATAGCAATGGTCCTTGTGGTAACGTCACGTACCGAAAATCACCGCGGCTAATGCCTACAAGAGATACTAACCCCAACTAAATTTGTTCTCAAAATCGATTAAAGCGGAACTCATGGAAACTTTGAATTGCAACTCGTATGGGCCAGCATCCCTTATCATCCAACGGTGAAACGCTCAACCCTCGTTGTATTTACTGATTCCCTCGAAACTCAAAGGGAGATGGTTTCGGTGTTCGTTCAATGTCCCCACCATTTTGCCTAATTGTCTTTCGTTCCGTGTGCGCCACAAAACGCCAATTGGGAGAACGCACGTTTCGTCGGGAAACATTACTTTTTCAGCGGGCAGAAAAATAGAGACGAGTAAGAAATATTGATAATAGGAATAAAATTGCTTGGAGAACAACAGGGATTCTGATGCTTCTCCGTGGAGACTTGCGTATAAGCTACGCGATAAAGCCTCTAATATATTATCGGGTTCTATATTACAATGTCTGCTCGGGTTAAAGCCTACCCTCTTCTACATGTACGATACATATGCAAACACACGCACAAATCTGTGCTTATATACAGGGTGTTGGGAAGGTCGATGCATAGCCTTAAGGCCTTAGGGCACAGTAACGGGTATAAAATCATGTGCGAATTTAACAATTTTTTTTCGTATGAAAAAGTGATTCACTCATAAAATTAATTACACTTCTATTTAGTATGAATATCAAGTTAGAAAATATACATATTTTTTTCGATGTACAAAATGGCCAACTACTAATATTTTCTTTTGTTATCTTTTTTTTAGGCGCTCCGCGGCGTGGCATTTAGCTTCCACAATTTTTTACCTAGAACAAAAAACAAAAATTCCCGTCAATCTACATTACAATACCTAGAGAAGTACGTATGGAATTAAAAAAATATTGTTTTATTCAAAGGTTGTAGGTACTTGAACTTAAGAAATGAATGTTCAGTGCAAAATTTCGTTACAACTGCTCATAAACTGCTCATAAAATGAAAAGTTTTCGATTAATCAGAAATTCCGTATGTGCTTCTCTGCGAAATGCAATTAAGAACATAACTTTTGAATTTGAAGTAAATAGAGTGAAAAATGTTGAAGTTATTTGTCACGCCAATTGGAAAAAAAGCTGTTTCGAGAAATTTCGAGCAGACGGCCATTTTGTACATCGAAAAAAATATATATATTTTCTAACAGCTTGATATTCATACTAAATAGATGTGTAATTAATTTCATGAGTGAATCACTTTTTCATACGAAAAAAAATTGTTAAATACGCACATGATTTTATTCCCGTTGCTGTGGCCTAAGGCCTTAAGGGGGCGATAGTCAGTTCGTTAGGAACTCTTATGTTAATGCTATTTTTTTTAAAATAGCATTAAAGGGCCAGTCCACTTTGGAGCCATGAAAAAAGGCTATTTTCGCGATTTTTTTTAGGATTTTATAAAATATGTGAATATAAAAGTTGTTGGGCGTGATAAATGACGTCTTGAAATACATTGAAAAAAAAATGTAATTCATTTTTATTCATTTTTAAATACAAAAATTATAGTTTAACGTAACGCCTCAAAAATAGGTGGGCTAAGGAGCTCCATCACAACTCGGCAACGGCTTGTCTGAAACAAAAAAATCAAAGTCCATTACATTCAGTATAACACCAGCTACAAAATGACCCTCGAATATAAAGTTTCATCAAAAAATAAAAAAATGGCAGATGAAAAACGAGAAAAGTAATAAAAAAACGTTTTTTCGCAGTTTTTCGCAAAAAAAAAGAGTAAACCATCGAGGGTCATCTTGTTGCGAATCATGTTTACAATGTGGGGTTCAAATTTCAAGAGAATCGGTTTATTAGTTTTCGAGATACGATGGAGCTAGATTTTGAAAACGCTGTCTCGAGAAAAACGCGTTTGAAGTTTAAACTATGAAAAACTCTTACCTAAACTCAATTGGCAATTCCTGCACCGTACAAAATCCCTTCTGATTGCTCATCATCGTCGATTTCTTCAAGTCTTGCTTGCTTTCGATTTTTTAAAATTTTCAAAGTGGACTGACCGCTTAACATAAGAGGTCTTTTTATTTTTTGACAAGTTTTTAATCATTCAACACGTTCCATTTAGTGAGTTTTGTGGATACAGATGATTGTATTGGTGTGTGTCGATTGAATACACATTACGCTAAGGCGCAAATAAGTTTTTAGTTGCCAATTATTGTCTGTTCGAATATTATGAACGAGTTAGTATCTAATTTTGGGAAATTTTCCAAAAATCACACTTATAATGATAACTCGAAATCCTTAGACTTTGGACTAAGGTAACCTACGTTAGATATGTTCCTAACGAGGTGACTTATCACCCCCTTAAGGCTTTGCATCGACCTTCGTAATACCCTGTATATAAGGGGGAGGTAATTTGAACCCGTTATATCAAAATGATGCTGGCTATCAGCTTATCGGGTTGTTTGGAGGACGGTCCTTGAAGTTTTTTGTTTCAAACGAACCATTGATTTTGCCAATAGCACCGTCCTGGAAATAACCTTAATATGAATATTGCTACATACAGCTAGATGTCATTTTGAGGACATTAGCGTTGATGTTATGTCGAGTGTGGGGGCGATACGTTAGTATGAAGCCGGTACTCAAATTCGAATGTCTTCCAAATACCATTGCCCATAAATATACACACACCCACGCACACACCTACAAAACACATGAGGTATACGTTTCCCCGAGGCGTGAATGAAATATGTTCTTGCAAAGTCGCGAGACGCCGGCTGAGAAAGCCTCAGAGCAGAGGAACGAGGGAAAGCTATACAGGGTGGACCATTTATCGTGACCACCCCAAATATCTCCGTTGCCTCTAGCGTGACGGAAGAATTGTCAGTACGTAATTTGATTGATTTCGAAGGGCTGATAAATCGGTGAAAATTTCATTTTTGTCAAGGTCATAGTTTCTGCGTTCTCAAGGTCATCAATGGTTTGTCAAATGGGAACATGTTTTTTTTTTTTCTATTAAGGCGTTGTAGCTGATATTCAGATGAATCCAACGACTTATGATATCATGACCTTGATATGGTTTTTCACCAAAATACACGTGTAAAAACGGAAAATCGTGATGGTATTGACAATAAGAATATCCAAATAATATAATTGAATTTTTCGTGCAGAAAATGTATTGGAACAAATGTTCGAACTGATGGCCGTTATCCTCGACACATTTTTTATGACGTCGGATGAATGATTCTCTTGACCTTCGAATAGTTTCTGGTGTGATAGCGGCGCAGGTTATCCAACGGATAACGGATCAATGGTTTTTCAAATGGGAACATGTTTTTTTTATTAAGACGTTGTAGCTGATATTCAGACGAATCCAACGACCTCGGATATAATTTCAAGGTCATGATATCATAGGTCGTTGTATTCGTCTAAATATCAGCTACAACGTCTTAATAAAAAAAAAACATGGCCCCATTTGAAAAACCATTGATGACCTTGAGAACGCAAAAACTATTACCTTGACAAGAATTAATGTTTCACCACTGTATCAGCCCTTCGAAATCAATCAAATTGCCTCCAGACGTGTTTTTCGTCATTCTAAAGGCAACAGAGATATGTGGGGTGGTCACGTAAAATGGTCCACCCTGTATACGACAAGAGTCTCATATACAGCACCAGCAGCTCCCGTGACGAAGTTCGTCATGGACCACGCGGACACCCGACAACAAGATCTTGAAATTCTGAAGTGATCGATTATTGCGAATGAGAAAAGAATCAAAGAAGAAGAAAGAGAAAAAGCTCGAGTAGTGCGATACAAAAAATGTCTTTCGCGAGACGGCAAAAAAGCGTCGCTTTCACATCGGCGTGTGTTCAGTATCGCTAAAGGAGAAAAAATCACTCTCGTTTCGCCC